>CP045900.1:17280678-17299398 GCA_013387185.1 Caligus rogercresseyi | reverse complement strand
TCCTTTTTTTGTTTTTTTTTTTTTTTTTTTTTTGTACACAGGTACAACTTTATTCACAATTCATTCACATTAAAAAACTTATAACAAACTTAAAACAACTCAACAGCCATGTATTTATAATATTATAAAATCACTGGGGAGGGGCACCCTGTTACATCTGAATTTATAAACATAAAACTGCATTTTAGTTGTTAAAAAATTAATTTTTTCCTGATGTGGGCCAACATAAAAGAAGACAAATTCTCTAAGAGGTAATATCAGATTAAAATTCTCATAAAACAAATTTACCAAATGTCCCAGAATTCTGACCATCTGTCCGCATTCCATTAAAAAGTGCCTCAATGTTTCCCTTGCATGCCCACAAAAGAAGCAAAACCTTTCCTCTGTGTTCCTCCCATGAGTAGCACCCAAAGACAAAGTGTTGGTCACTATTCTGTACTTTAACCAAGAGAGGCCATTGCTTAATAAATTTGATTGAAGACCTTCTATTATCTGTTTCGTAGACGCTTCTACTCCATATTCCTCACGTCTTCTCTCAATCTGGCCAATAAAGAATTTATTTGCTCCCCTTTCGAGTAAGCTGTTCCGAATCTTACTGTTTTCCATCATTGAAATAAAATTATAAAAACTGTTCCTTGGCCCAATTTCCCTTCTTCCGAAACTAACCTTGCGTAGGATACTCCTCCTCTCCAGACATTCGTTTATGGTAAAAACATTTTCTTCGTTATAAATATCCCCCATGCAAACAAGTTTCTTTTTAATAGAAGTGTTCTTTAGGAAAGTCAATCTTGTATTGTTTTCAATTGGCTCCTGCCACTCCATTTTCTCTAAAAGGTTCTCACTTATTTCTTTAAATATACTTCCGTTCAATTTCCAAAAAGTTCCGATTTCCTGAGATGCCTCTATAACTTTATACGGCCCTTTACCCATTTCTTCGTCTAGAGTAAGGTTTTTACCTTCAAGTAATCTCTTTTGAAGCATTTCTTTCCATAAAGATCCCTGTACTGTAATTCTCCTGAACCATTTGTATATTACTGTCCTCCAGAAACATTTTATACCCAGCAATCCTAATCCACCCCAAAAAATTGGTGTTTGAATCCGTTTCCATGAAATCGCTCTGGGGCGTCCATTTGGGAATAAAAAACCCTCGCAAATTTCCTCGATCCTTTTACATAAATCCTCTGAATATGGGGTTAATTTTAAAACGTGCGTTATTTTGGGTAAAACTAATCTATTCCATATAAAAACTCTAGAAAAAATCCTTTTTTAAAAAATTCGCATACTTTGCCGTGTTTTGTTGGATAGATTCCTCCATTAATTTACTATTTTCTAAAATATCTTTGTTATCTAAAGTTATGTATGTTCCAAGGATCTTTAAAATATTTTTTTCCTGTATTCCATTTAAGTTGAACTTTACTTTAAAATTTGCCATTAAATGAGTCTTTTTAAAATTTATTTCAAGGCCCGAGTCGTGTTAAAATATTCCAATAACTCCAAAGTCTCTTTAAAAGAATCTTGAATTTCCTCCTGACTGCCAGAGTAGAATATTGTCATATCATCAGCAAAGGCTTCTACTTTAGATTCAAACTCTCCTACCTTAATACCTTTTATTTTGGTATTTGTGCATATGTTCTCTATAAGGGCATTGAGACACATTATAAATAATGTTGGTGAGATAGGGTTGCCTTGTCGACAACCTCTATTCACTTGGAAAATGTTTTCTTCACTGTCGAAGAAGGTAGCCGTACTACAAAGACTTACTGCTACCATTCTTGTAAAACCTTCTCCTATCCCGCTACTTTTTAAAATCTTTAAAATAAATTGATGTGACATACTATCAAATGCTTTCTTAAAATCTACCCCCATTACTGCCATAAATACGTTTTTCGTATTTGCATACTCAATAGTGTCTTTTATATTTCTTCCAACATCTTCCATCACTCTCGTTGGAACAAATCCTTTTTGAGAAGGATGTATTAAATTGGGTAAATGTTTTCTAAGTCTATTCGCAAGAATACCACTATGTATTTTATACGAGGTGTTGAGCATCGTTAGAGGTCTCAGATTTTCAACAAACCTAGAATCTTTCCTTGTTTGGGGATCAATATCAGTTTTCCCAAAGAAATACTGTCTTCAAAATATCCAACCGAATGCGCTTCTTTAAAAACTTCCTCCAGTAATGGGACAAAATGTCATTAAAAGCTTTATAAAATTCCATAGTAAAACCGTCCGGCCCCGACTTTTATTTGCTTTTTTATAACCTTCTACGTATTTTCTAATTTCTGTACTGCTAATTTTTCCCTCAAGAAGTTTTTGGCAATTACCTTCCAAGTGTGAACCCTTTTTAACAGCTTCACATTTTATGTGTCTCACAAAATCTGCTGAGTTATAATACATTTAAAACACTATCGCCCATTTTTCATTGCATTCACCGCAAGCGTAAAGCTTATTATAAAATTCCCTAACCATTTCATTGATCTTTATAGGTTCATTCACTAAGTGTCCATTTTTATCATAAATTGCTCTTATTTTCTTCTTCTCTGCCCTACATCGTTCTATGTTTTTAAGCCTGCCTAACAATACTTGTTCTTTTGGTACTAAGTTGAAACCAGATCGAATTAAATGGCCTTTCGTAAAATTATGATTGATTTCCTGTAACTTCTCATCTTGGAGTATTCCTCCTCCTCTTCTTCCCTTCTTGCCTCCAATTCCCTTATTCTTACTTTCCTTTCTTCGCTCAATTTGACCCCCAATTTTATATACTCCCTTCTCGAACAATCCAAAACCAACTTTAAAGCATGAGATGGTGATTTAATTTTTCCGTTTCTGAGTCTTAACGTAATTTCCCCAATAATTTTTTTCACATTTGATTCAGTTGATTTATCTTCCAATAAAGATGAATTCAGTTTCCATTTCTTTTTGAATGAGCCCTGGGAAAGGTTATGGTCATAGCTATTGCGCAATGGTCTGACATGGATGTATGGATATTCTGATAATCGGAAATGAGCGCAAAAATTTCTTCGGACACGAAAAAATAATCCAACTAGAGCTTTTAATAATGTCACCTTTATTTTTTACATAAAATGTGTGTTCAGGACTACCATTAAATTTTATTGCTGCATCTGTAAATCTATTTTTGTATAATATATTTTTCAGCACATTTTTTGACTTGTTGTTATTTATTTTCTTATAATTTAGCGTATCTCGCTCCTGGTCAATTGATACATTAAAATCTCCCATTAAAATTAGGTCTTGATTTTTAAAAGCGGCCTCGGTTAAAAATTTGAACCAATAAAATTGAAAAAATCTGGGTTATTAGAATTTGGTCCATAGATCGATATAATGTTAATATTCCTTCCTCTCCAGTTAATTTTAAGTACAACGTAGTTCCCCTCTTTGTCTTTAGCTATTACTTGAGGTTTAAATTTGCTTTTAATCAACACTAAAATCCCTCTTGAGGGATGATTTGCATTTTTTTTAACAGCAGGTGATAATATGCATTCATAACCAACTGGAAGCCAGTTCTCTGACGTTAATCTTCTTATTCTAGTGTCACAGATGGCCAAAATATCTGGACAAAACGATACTAAATGTTTTAAAATATTATTTCTCTTATCTTTATTTAAAATTGAATTTGCATTTGCAGCTATTATTTTAATATCCATACCAAACAATTACTAAGTTAAAAAAAAAAGGAAAACACTCGTCTTCGTTTGATTTCCCCCCCATCACAATGAGTAAGGGGGCGAGGGTAGGGGTTATTAAAAGTATTCAACAAAACTAACAGGTGCGATGTTAAAGTCAGGGGTAATAGAGCGACTCCTCTCGACGGGTGGGACAAGCATTGCTGTGCAGGGGAGATAAAGGTATCATGCGACGAGGGGATTAAATAAGAGATCGACCGGGTGTCCTTCAATCGTGAGTCCGCCAAACAAACAATATCCGATGCAATAGAGTTGACGTTGTAGGAAAGGACTGTTATTTTCATACTGAGTTAGATGGAGGGAACACAAAATCACATAGAGTCACTCCGCAAGAGTGGAGATTCTACTTCTGCGCCGTCTACCTCTCTGATTCTCTTTGAAGCGCCATCATCTGGACTACTGAAAATCCTTTTGACCTTTTTTTGTCGGCTGATATTTTAGTTGGGGCAGATTGCTCTGGAGTTGGCGACTTTCTTCGCATAACAAGCTTCCAGTCGTCCCTCATGGAACAGGCTGTCTTATTTGATTGAAGATAAGAAATTCCCTTGTTCTCTGGCTCTCCGTTGTTGGTTTCAGGACTTGTAGTCGATTCAGTGTTAGTAAAGGTTTCTTTCTGGGCTGCCAATGGGGTATCACTATTATCACAACTAGCTTCCTTTCTTTCGTTTTGAACAGCCTTTCTTCCGTCAAGGGGGTTTGCTTTTGGTTGTTTTCTTTTCTAAATTTCTTTGAGTTAGAATTGTTGATCCCTCCCGTATCATCGGCATATCCATTGGGTTCGTCTTGATCCATGCCATCTTTGTCCAGAGTCATGCTACTTTCGATTCTCGTTGTAAGTCCCAATTCTCTCCTGAACTCTGCCTCGAATTCGGAAACAAAAACTCTTTTCGCAGAAGTACAGTTCTTCCTTATGTGCCCAAACTTTAGGCATTTAAACATTGAACTTTTTGTAGGTTACAAATGAGTTCTACTTTCTTCCCAGCAACTGGGTATACAAGGAATCGGCTTTGTTAATTTATACGAAATTTCAATCGTCCTGAATTGATTTTGTTCATTTTTTCCAAAAATGACGTGTCAATACCCTCTTTTGGTACGAATGAGTGTTGTATATTTTCAATATTCCCACATATCGTCCCATATTTTTCCATCACTTCTTTTAGCATTCCTAGGTTCACTTCTGAACCATTCTTGATTACCACCTCCACTGGGTCTTGAAGGGTTTTAATCTTCTTTAGGCCCCTCACTGCAAAATATGTATCGTCTTCTATTTTGTTTACATCTTTCAAGTGTTTGAATCGAATGAGAACATTGATAGGAGCCTTTAATGTCAAACAGCTTGCCAATGGATTTTGCCTTGATTTTTTAATGCCAGGAGTCTGTGGCATCATGTTTTTTGTCAATGAATTATGGTTTTTTTACACCAATAAATGCATTTGTAAGCATATGTTTTGAATCTACTTAATTTTTATTTTCAAGTATGTATCCATTTTATTATTCTTAGTATCTTTCCTTCATTTCCTCTCTCGATATTATGACTTTTCCATACATACAACTTTTTTCCTCTTAACGAGTGCTTCAATTGGCAATGATATAACATGAAACGTATTCATAGTATATGAATTGGCTGAATATCTAAAGGGATAAATAAATTAATAATCATTTATTTTTCAGAGATTCTTTGACATTATATATTTATAATTCAATACATTGTTAGATCGAATCATTTGGGTTATAGCTGTAAGATTTGTCAATAAATCCCCCCCACACATTTATATATATATATCACACACACACACAAACACATATAATATATATAAAGTTGTGTGATTTTATTAACAATCCTACAGCTAGATGACTTCATAGATTTATTGAGCTGGATAGTACTTGAAGGCAAGGATTGCATATAGGCCAGATGTGTAGACATGTTAATTATATACTTCGACCATGAGCAGAAATGACAGCCTCCACCCTTGTGGGGAAGGAGAATCAGGCCTTCGTCATGATGACCTTGTCCTAAAAGTCCAATTTATTATTCATGAAGAGCGATTATGCTTAACTCAATGTATTTCCAGTAAAACAGTCCATGGGATTCGATCCGGGAGTTAGGGAGACAAAGGATCTTTGGAACGAGATTATAGCAGTTTTGCTAAAGTCAGAGCATGTACTTCATTGATAGAGAACATTATAGATCCTCTCTTATGGCCTACCTGACGCTCATTTCGCCCACCTCCATATCCCAAGAGAGATCTCCAGACGTGTTATTGAAAATATCAAACACTTTCCTCACGAGTTCAGGTATCGTGAGAGTGCGAACACTGTCAGGGATCCACGATCGTTATAAGATCCTCGGTCCTCTGCGTTGAATCTGCATCACGGCCCCCAGATTTTATGTTCGCCTTTAGGCTTCAAATTGCCGTGCACGGATGACCACCATTAAATAATAAAGATGAATGTCTTTTTATTGGGATGAACCCGAAACCCTCAATTCTTTCATGGGTTCGATCCTTTTCCCTTAATATCTGTCGATATTAGCCAATCTCAAATATATTTTATTATTAATTTTAGCCCATTTGGTTCAATGCCCATTGTGGATTTGAATGAATGCATTAAATGATTTCTATTTAAATGATGAATAGTTACTGATATATTATTTTGTTGCAAGGACTGACAATGAAAATAATTAAGTTATCCATTTTCCCAGAAAACGTAATTCAACACTAATTGCCTAATGGGTTTCCCCCTACGTGCATTCCATCATGCCATATAGTAGATTTAAAAAATACCTCTTTACTCAAAAAATGCATATTATATAACATTCCCTTGTGGTTCCTTTTATGGAGGGAATTAAAGTGTAAATGAATGACTTACGGTGCAAATTACAAGAGTTGAGAATGACAACATATGAAGCATATTTTGACATCATGATAGCCATTCTAATATTAAAATATCACATTACTGAGACTCTCTTATCAAATTATACTTAATTCCTCATAATTTATTTGATTGTCCAGATAAATAGAGGAAAAAAGTCAATGTTGACATTGATCGTCCAATGTCTTCTATATCAATTAACAAACTATATTCTGTCTTAGTTTGTTGGCTTGTACCATGTAGTTCTTTGAGAGGCTAAAAGGATTTCATGGATATCGAAAAGTAATACATTTTATTAGTAGTATTTTTCATGTCACCAAAAATTTATTGTGATGTACAATACAATAGATTTATTAAGCGGAATATTATCATAACTAATGTTATTCTTTCCCTTGTCGATATGACGTCATTAAAGGCCACCGGCAAGCGAAAAGTCAGTTCTTTGGACAATATGGGTATACCTTGTATTTCAATATACCTTTGTTACCCTCCGCCGAAGGAGGTATTGTTTTCACTGGCGTTGGTTTGTTTTTGTCAGCAAGATAACTCAAAAGTAAGGAACGGATTCGGATGAAACTTTGTGGAGTTGTTGGAAATGCCAAAAGGAACAAGTGATTAATTTTGGCATCTCTGAGTGCAGAATTAAGATGCAAAATGAACTAAATACTAATAAATATTTCAAGTTAGCCTACTCTGCAATAGATGTCGCTGTGCTGTGAAATTGGGTGCCGGGAGCGTCTTCTTCTCGGAATTTCCGTCGAGGGAACCCTCCCCCTCCCTCTACGCCGCCCCAGTCGTGAAAAATCTGCCTCGGAAGGCTCATAAGGACCTCGTGACGGCGGAGGTTTGCACTCTCTGAGTGTATATATTTTGACATACAATTCAAAGGGTGTAAACCATAGGGATATAATATATAGAGAGCTTATTGTATTCATCAGAGGAATACGTCATATTATCCAATATAAACAATCTGTCTATCTCTATGATCAACTTACGATGACGTAGTACAAATTACTTTGTTTATATTGGACACAGGCGACAGCTGCTCAATGATTATCTGCTATTGAATGGAATAAGCTCTCTATATATTTATATCTTTATGGTGTAAACTCTAGATTATGAGAAACTCGTTAATACTCATATCGATCATTATTGATATACCCTTCCGAACTATTATTTACTGTTCTGATACTTTTTTTCTCTCTTTTCTTGTTTATTGTGAATGAATGGAATCTGTTGTCCAATTAAAAGTACATTAAACATTCTATGATATCATGGATCCTTGAAATAAATATTTTGTTGTCTCGTTATGGATCCGTACAGACTTAGTTTTTTTTTGGGTTTGCTGTGGTTTATTTAAAATAATCTATTGTTTTCTACATCAATTACCTACCCATAAAAATTAATGACCGCATTTTATACAGACAGTCATTTTCATTCGACTTTTATCAATTAAACTATTATGTGTTATCGATGTTGAAGGTAATACAATTCATTACTTCATAGCCATACATCATATGCGAATGCGATAGCCAAGTGCGTTAAGGCGTGTTCAACTCTCAATGTTGGGGGCACAGGTTCGAATCCCGAGAGGGGACGTTTATTATTGGTCTACCTTATTGATAAAATCCTAGGTTCGATAGAATAATTTTAATGCTATAATGCTTATTTATATCCAGTAGGATGTAATTCTATCGAATCATATAGCCACAACAAAAAATAGCCTGACTTAAAAAAAAATTTATATTCATGGCATTATTTTCAAAGAAGTCATAGGTAAGTTTTCTCATTTTAAACTTAAAAAAGACTTTGACATTGAGTACAACTTCTTTCAGAAACCACATAGGTCAAAATAAATAATTATCGATGTTCAAGAAAATTAAAGCATGTATTAAAACCACACAAATTGGAAATAAATATTCGTTTTAGGTCACTATTTCCTTTCTTGCTCATTCCCTAAATTCGTATGAAATACTCCCCCAGGAAATGTTAATCATGCGAAGTTTATTGCAAAGTTTTATCAATTGCATCACTTGCCTCCTTCGTAGGAGAAAAGAATTATCCGCTCACTTAAGGCATTGTAGTCTGCCCAATTTCTAATTTCAAGTCAATTTTAAAAATGTATTATCCCTCCAACAATTGTGGGTGCTTATTAGGGCTGTCAAAATTGCTCAAAAATGACATTCGAATATTCGTTTGAAAAAAAATCACAAATTCGAACTAATTCGAATATTTTTTTTTGAAAAGAATTTCCAAAAAAAGTGACGACGTTAAGAATTTCCAAAAAGTGACGACGATTTTTTAGAAAAGAATTTCCAAAAAAGTGACGTTTTAGAAATGAATCTCCAAAAAAAGTGATGACGTTTTTTTAGAAAATAATTTCCCAAAAAAGTGATGACTTTTTTTTATTTTAGAAAAGAGTAAAAGTGTTTTTTTAACATTCGAATTTTAATTTCACGTTCGAATTCGCTTTTTTGGGATACTATTCGAATTCGAACATCGAATATTCGTTGACAGCACTAGTGCTTATACATTTTACATGTATTTGGTTGACTGCCCGGCACTCTTAATGATGAAATAGTTTTTAAAATTAATACAGGTAAAAAGGAACCGATTTCTTCCCTTATTTTTAAGGATTATATTCTATTTGGAACCTACATATTAAAAGATGACAATTCCCGCCCTAATCAAATGATAAAAATGCTGCGTTAATCTATATTGAATCTTTCATGGCAAAGCAAATTACGGCAAACTCTTATGTTGAAGCTGAGGGCCTGCATTCGATCATCCTTTGAGCAGCGGTGCTTTACTCGGCATTCTCGATTAAAATTCCGCTCTCAGGATCTCCTTCTTGGAAATGGGCAGAAGACATTATTCAATTACTGCCATATTGTTGAACATATGAAGGTTTTGAACAAATAAGTGTTGCTATGTTCTTGTATATGATGTTATAATTTCTTGACATTAACTATGTTAAAAATGTTCATATATGTTAACACAACTTTTAAGACTATTTTTAAATTCTAAACTGTTATGTCTTATCTGATAACGAAATAAAGGTTTGACGGCCGAAAAGAGCAAAAAAAAATACTGGTTTTAAAAGTTTTTACTTTTTTTTTTTATTTTTTTTGCCTATATGGTTCGATAGAATTGTGTCCGATAGGATTTTGTATATTATTATTATTTTTATCATTTTCTTACTTAAATTTGTTCAATAGATCATGAGTAACTTATATTTTTTTCAACGTAATCGCTCATTTTTAGATTCTATAATGTGTATTTATGTCTTCCATACGCTTTATTATATTTTTAAATACTTTCATTGTATAAGCACAAAGAGCCATTAAAAAAATGTAAGGGTGCGATAGCCGTGCGTGTTAAGGCGTGTTCAACTGGTTCGACTGTTCAACTGGCGCTGGTTCGAATCCCGAGAGAGGATGGTCATTTTTGGTCTACCTCATTGATAAGATAAGATCCTAGGTTCGATAATTTAATGCTATAATTATATCCTGTCGGATGCAATTCTATCGAACCATATACAAAAATGATGTATTTTGTAGAAGTATAATTATCTCTAATTTATAGTTTGCTTCGACTTTTTATGTTTCTCTCACAAAGGTATTCATAAGCCTAAAAAAATCTGGATCCAGAAGGAAGGAAGGAAAGAAGAAGAATTATAGGATACTTTATACTGTATTAATATATATATTATTCATTGTATCTACGGATAGCTACACAACGGCCATACTTGGCTCTCCTCTTTTAATATCCCTTCTCACCAGGTTCTGCCAATTAAAAGGAAAAAAACAATACTAATATATATGTTATACATAATTTCTCCCCCCCCCCCTCTTTCTAGTGTTTTTGGACGTTAATCTCCAAGAAACACGTCTTATCTCGGAATATTTTTGTTGGGAAGAAAGGGCTCGTGATTTAGTGCTTAAATCTATAAAGGAAAAAAATGTATAAAAGAAATTATCTACAAAATTATGTGTAGGGCTAGAATGGATTTTAGGGGGAAACCATATTTGTATTAAAAATGTATGTTTATGTGTGGATTAGTAATGTTCTCTTCTGTTTGTTGTTGTTTTCTTATTTCTATCAACGTCCAATATTTTCTTAATAAGAATTTATTGAACCTGTATATAAATATAAATTAATAAAATTGATTTATAATAATATATATGTATATAGAGAAAAGTCACTAAAAATCAATAGTCATTTTTTAATTATAGAGACATATTAATGTTTTTTTTCTTTATTAATTTCACAGTTCATGGAATATATACTATAACAAAGTATAAGGTATAAAATAAGATGCTAATGCATAAAAAGTACATTATTAAACATTATAGTTTAAATTTTTAACATCCTAGCTGAACAATCTTAAAATCAATTAAAAGCATATAAAACTGAATGACAAAAGTAAACGAAAAAACACGGAAAAATATAAAAAGTCTATTTGTAGTTTCTAAATTTTATTTAAAAGCTCTTTATGGCGTCATTATAAAACAGGGACCGGGAAGGGAAGTATCGGATTTAATCGGCTGCTAGTGTCCACGAATCACCAAAGACGGAAGGAATTGTGAGGTCCAAAGCTGCGTACCTCGCCGCAGCAGAAAGAATATTGGCCTCAGCTCTGAAGCTTGGAGAGGCTGATATTAGGGCTGGGCAAATCACAAAAGTTTTTAAAGCCCAGAGGTTTCTATGGCCAAATTTTATGTAGAATCCAAATGTGGTAAATTTTTTGATCTCAGTTGAAGTCTTACGTCGATAACACTCAAAATTTCAAATGGCCTAATTTTGACCAAAATAAAAAAATAGTACTTCCAGTATGTCTTTATATAGGTTTTCTTATTCAAGGAATTGAAAAAATAACACTATTAAGGCAACAAATAATTTTTATTAAAAGATTCACAGATACTTATTAATTTTTCTTAAAAAATTGGAGGTACCAGTAGGATTTCAAATTATTTACATGAAGCACCATAACAATAGTTCAGTATCACATATCTATATAACACTATTCCCTCAAACTTAAACATTGTTTGAGCAGTGTGCTTACATCTAAAATCAGATCCGAAAAAAATGAAATAAACATAACGGCATATCAATGATATGCCGTTATGTTTATTTCATTTTTTTCGGTTGAAAACATTTTTTTCGGTAATTTGCGAGGATTTATAATGTGTAAAATAAAATCATTCAAATTATATACAGGAAACAGAGTAAAACTATTCAGAAGAGTTGTGAAGATACATAAATGAACATTTTAGTCATTAAATTGTCTTTGACTAAGAATATATATTCCCATGAACGATAAGGCCATCGAAAAAGAAATATATATATAAGTCTTGCCAACGGAAGAGGGATGTTTATTGATACAGACGACGAAAAGGAATTTTTAATAAACTAAACCAAAAGCATAATTTTCAGTTGGTAACTCATGTTAATTTTTTAAATAAATCTAATAGTCCGAGTGCTGCACTATATATTGGCAGATATGAGTTTAGAAAAACTCATTCCCTGATTAGTGTGAAGGGTTGCTTTATTCTCAATTAATATGAATAGATGACATTGGAGGAACCCATTCAAAGGATTTGCACATGATATGGATCGAAGTACACGAGAAGGGAGACTTGAGGATGATATTTTTATCTCTAAGTAATTGATGTTCACTCCTCCGTGATTGTTTTTTCATAATTCCCTCTTCTTTTTTTCAACCAATCATGTATGAGGAAAATATCCCCCCCCCCCCCCCCGTTTGTTATCCTTTTCTATATGCAAGTATGTGAAGCCTTCATAAAACATCCTTTGCTATAGAATACTCACAAGACAAACAGTACAACAATGTTGTTTAATTTGGTAGGCGAGGTAGCTAGGCTAATATAATGGCTTAGCTACTATTTATCAAGACGAAGACAGAGAGGGATAAATCCATTTCCGGAGTAACTGTCAAATGCAGAGTAAGGTTTTTATTTATGAATAGTCCCTTATTCTCTTTAGTAAAAGAAAAAGAGTAAACAGCGTAATAAAAGTGCCTTATTCTATTTAAAAGTGTATTGAACACATGCACCTAAAAAATAAGTAAATCCTTCTCATGGCATTAATGAAAGCTCAATAGGGAATAGACCTCTTTTTATATATCGATAGTCGCTGGCCTCGATAATAATAACGATCTCCTCTTCGTCACGTTGTGTCTTCCATGATGAAGAATACAAAGTTGCAGGAGAAGGGATGTAGAAATTTATATTGTTCAGCCATTTTAGTCATCAAAAATGAATTAAAGAGAGTACTCTAAATTATGAAAAGAGTTTGCTGTGTCAAGAATCTTCATTAAAATAAATTGTTATGGCAAAGAATAACACATATCTCACCTCCTCTATTGTGAGGATATATACAATTAAGTAGTTAGTGTTTGTGAATGTGTAATTTTTTCAAGCAGGGCTTCTAAAATGTTTTTTTATGGAGAAGCATCATAATCTCCAAAATGCTTGGAGGATTAGGTTTGCTAAGTCTTCCACATTTATTTTTAAATGGTTTCAAGGAATTGTAGAGATATATTTAGAATATACAATTTTTTTTAAAGGTCTTTATTTCAATTGTAACTGTGGATACAAAGGAATATAGGCGGTAGAATTGTGTAAAATAATACATAAATAACATTATAGTTTAAAATTTGACTACATGCCAAAAGACCTAGCTGCATAAAATAATTTAATCATAAATGGGGGCAAATACTTATTAATGAAGCATTTATAGTATCATTAGCTATTTAGAACAACTAATATCATGTACAACTAATACCTATAGTTGAAGAATTAATCTAAAAATATATTTACTTTTCAAGCTTACAAGTTTTTTTTTACATTAAACAGCTAAATTCTTCGATGATATTAGAACACGCAGAAAATTGTGGCGACATAATATGCCCAAATCCTTACACATGAATCAGTGTAATATTCTTTTGGTCTAACTAAAAAGTATCTCAGGCTTTGAGGTCTCTAGAATTGCGGAAGTGCTGGATATCTTTTGAATGCGTCCCAGATATTATTAAAAGAAGACTCGCTTTTTTATATGTTGATAAACCACTTTTTTTGGAAGAGCATTATAATCTGGATGGTATAGAAGCCTTTACCTAGAGATCTTAGTTTAATATTTAATAATGTCGAAATTAATAATAATTATATAATGTTTTTATTGAGCAGTATTTTTTTATTTCATTTCTTTTTCAATTCAATATTTGTTATTTTTATTTTTTCAAAAATTGTTAATAGATTTATAAATTATTTTTCATTTAAGTTAACAATTTTTTTACTCAATGAATATTAATAAATACAAATTCACAAGGATATATGCAACATATACATCTATGTTACAGTAAGAACACGTAGTAAGGGATATCGTGACATGGGGCCCACTAGCGTTTATTTGTCAAGCGGAACTGAGGACCAGTTTATGTTTACTTTGAAACTTCAATGGACCTAGTTGACACTTTGAATCCGAGTTTGGAGATAGATTGAAATGACCTAGGAAAATACAGCTTATGAAGAAATGGCCTAGGAAAGTACGGCCACGGAAGAAATGGCCCAGAACAAATGGACGAGGAAGAAATTACCCAATATAAAAATGGAAAATGATGACAAAATTACCATAAGTATGGGTAGGCTTGTATTTGAGTGTATTACAACTAATTATAGTACAAATACTATTTCTCATATAAATTGAGTAAATTAATGGCAAATAGTAATTTTATTTTAGCAAAAGTGGATAAATATTTTCCTTGTTGTTATTAGACGGGACAAAGATTTATTTGGACTTTTTTTTCATGTGTCATCATTTCCCTTTTCTATCTGATATTATTTCTTCCTGGGCTATCATTTATTGGGCCATTTCTTCCTTTGTTATATTTTCACACCAAAGGATACTTATAATTGAGACATGCAGAGCCCCATGGCCGAGTGATCAAGGACTGATACATGCCCAACACTTCTAAGCTGCAATTTAATGGTCTCACTTGTAGATGGGCCTCTTGTCTTTGAAAAATAAATAATAAATATAAATAATTCAATTACACCCAAAAGGAAAGAATGCACCTATAGTGATCCTTGGGGCGATAAAGAAGAAAAAAACACAGATGTGACGAAGCAGCAAATGTGCAAGATGGCGCTGAATAACGTAGCTACAGTCTCTACATAACCATAAGCTGAGAGAAGGATAGATAACAGAAAATTGAGGGATACTGAGATAAAGTTATAAAACTTGAGTCAAAGATACATACGGCAACAAAAGATCACCAAACTCTAGGTGTCATCTTATCCACCCCAGCCATTGAATTTTGGCTTAAAACACCAAACTGCCAGGGTTTTGACTTCTGAGGCTTCATATGACCTATATTTGAACCCTCCAAACTATATATATATTTATTTTTTTGTACTTTCGTACAACATTTATTTTTGAATGTTACCAACATCAAAAAAAAAACTCAATCATTACACGTACACATAAAATTTTACACAACTAATATTAAACAAAACAAAATCAAACTCACCAACAATTCTATTTACATATTTAAAACATTTTTCGATAGGGGGATTTTGTGCTTCTTAATTTATAAAGTAAATCTGTATTTTAGTTACAATAAAATTATTTCCGTGCTATCAGGGCCATTGTAAATAAAACAAATTCCTTTCTTGGTTAAAACATGGCCAAACTTCATATAATTTTTTGAACAACCATATCCCATATTTCTTTTAATGTGTTACACTCAAAGAGAAAGTGCTTGCTCGTTTCATTTTTTTTCTTTTCAAAAGAAACACAAGCTCCCACGAGTCTTGCCATAAATACTTCCAAACACAAAGTGTTTGTTGCTATTCTGTATTTTAACCAGTATAAAGAATAGGAAAAATTTGGGTTCTCCAATAACCTTAAACATCCTTTGGTTTAAAACTTAAATCTAGCCTATCACACTTCCTTTTAATCTGGTTTAAAAAATGGGTTTTGTCATTTATTTTTAACTAAAAAACCTCGAAGCATGGCATTGCTGCTTAGATTTATAAAATTAAAAAAGGAGTCCCTTGGGCCGCATTGTCTTTGTTTGAATTTGACTTCTCTTTTTGTTTTCTCCCTCTCTAACATTTCACTCCCGTAAAAAGTAGACTATAGTTAAAATTTCACCCCAGAAGTAATTTTTTCCTAACAGAGGTATTGTCTAGAAAATTCAATCTTGGATTGTCTCTAACCGGTTCTTGCACATTCCATTACCTTCAATGCTTGTTTCGAAATCTCGAGATTGATATCTGCATTTACCTCCCAAAACTATAATTTGTGCCCAACGGATTGCACATAATTCCCTGTATATATTTTAAAACTATCGGAGTATTACATCATAACAATGTTCTTTTTAAGCGTAAGTAATACAGACCCATTCATCAGTACATAATTTAGATCAATTAAGGATGAAAGTGCCCGTATAGTTGAATAAGATAAAGCCCTACACTAATTTTCCTGATGAAAGTGGGAGGAAGTATCTAGATTGATGGTTTTTCCATCCTTGATTATTAAGGCTGTGGTTTATCAGATTATATAATGGGAAAATCCTAATCTCCTATTTTCCACTCTTTTGTTGATTAGCTGTTTAATATAAGCTAATATGTATATTCAAAAGCAATTACATTGTACTAAGAATACAAGAAAAATATTCTTTTCTTTTCTGGAGGTCATAGTTCTATTAGAAGGTGCGTTTTCTTGAAAAACGATTGATGCAGAAAACTGGACTATCATTCTATGTTACAAAAAATGATAACAAACGGTTTATATAACATTAATGGTATTTATTAAATACCATCTTATAGCTTTGACTTTTTTATATTACGACACAAAGCTTTTCTTCATATATGGGAAGCTGGAGAAACCATGGGCTAATCCATCAGCTATTGTTCTTATTAAAAAGAAACAATCTTCCATATATTGACCTTTTGCGGGAGGTGATTGATATATATATATATATATATATATATATATATCCTCGTTGGAGTTGTTCCTTAAGCCAATGCTGTCTGTACCTACATATAATCGCCTTAGATAAAAAAGCTTTTGGGACGCATGAATACAATATTGGATGTGTAATCAGTTAATGATGTGCACCATGAGCTTCAGGACATTCCTCATTGAAGAAGCGTGCAAAAATAATTGGAAAGGAGTAATGCGGAGCACGGACTGGGTGTTATTTTAGAATGAAAGGTCATTCTTATATTTCGGCACAATATGAACTAAAAAAATAAAAGTAAGCTTTGTGAATGCATATTTTTTTGACAATTCTCTGTATTATATTAATGATCAAGGTAATGAGGGAAGTCCCCACTCCTTAATTAGTCCCGAAAAAGACTCATGCATAAATTATGCACTTTCTAAAATGCATTCGACATTATTTGAATATTTTGAATGATAATTTATGGCTTTTGCCAAGGTAATGCATGCTAAATATTAGATAATGCAGGTCACCACTTAGGATCTGTCGATATTTAAAAGCAGGAGATGTATAAATAATGGCATCTACCCTTTACAAAACAAATATAATAATGTAAATATGAAATAACTCAAATAAATGGATCAGAAGTTTATTGAATGTCCATCAAATTTGGTCAACGATTCAAATGCGCTTTTATTTTTAAAATACCCCTCGCCTGAATAGGACGCTTGAGGGATTCTACGAGCACACCCGCAATGACTTAATCAGATTTAAACAAGGCTGCAGCCATTACTGTTTCGCTAATGTCAATCGCTGGGATCTGGCACGTCCACTGAGAGAGGCAGGCACGACATCAATTGCTTTAAGATGGACAAAGACTTTCGGGACACTCTTTGTACTTCCCTCTTCTGCAGATCACTTCATCATGGAACTTTTGAATTTTATTTGAAACAAATAATTCCAAATTCTATATTAAACACATATAATTATATAATTATAATTATTATATCTCCATGTTGTTAATTTTAATTATATTTTTATTAAAGCTTCCTGAAACATGGAGGCATAGAATAAATCAGTCCTTAGTTGGGATCACGACGGGAGGATATTCCCAAGCCAACTACAAATTTCTTCTAACTTCATAATCTTTCGGAGCATTGCAAGGATTGTGGGAGACTTTATAGTGATATCTTACATGCCTTCGTGGATTGCCAGGCTGTCTCTATATTAAAGAAATCGTTTCCTTAAACGTCAGAGGTTTGGATGGTTGTGGAGAGGAATTATAAGGAAGTTGTGCTTTTTGGGTTTCAAAAAAGAAAAGGACGTCGTTCCGACAACTCTAAGGCCGTGGACTTTGCTTTGTTGAACGCCAAATCACGGATTGCCAGCTCTTTAACGAAGCGAGAATATGTGAAGCCAAAAGACCTACGAGCAATTTTCCTATCAGCTGCCAGCCAGATACACTGCATTTTCCTGAAAATCCCTTCTTTTCGAAACGATTCGTGGACCTTGCTTCAGAGGAGGTCCGATACTTCCCATCAGTTCCCTATCTCATTTAAATATTTTGCGTCGTGCTTTGAAATATTCAAAGTGATTTATTATTTAAAATATTGGAGAAGCGTGATTTAAATTATGTATTGTGCCATTTTATATAGTGATTAATTTTTATTGATGTTTTAATTGTTGTCGTTCTTCTCCCAAGTATTAATTTTTGACTACAATGTCTATTTAGGTTTCTAAATGCAAATACTTTGGAATTTTAAGAACTGAAATATATAAATTAACAAAAAAAATATATAACTTTATTTATATGCAATTATAAATAGTCATGAAGGCTAGAGTTTTTTTACTCGCAAGCAAAGCAATTTACATCGAAAATGATCAAAAATATTCTTTAATCTTACAATATATATTTCCCCTACATTTCATCTGCTTTGCAACGATATACAACTTTAAATCGTTTGATGGCCGCTTATGCATTGTGCTAAAGGTTTCCTAAGGAAAATAGGGCTATGCAAACCCAATCACAGTCATGAGAGAGGACGTTCGATGAGATTAGTAAAGGTCACTCAGAGTTACAGAATTAGGATAAAACACCCTATTATTAGATTCTTGTTTTTAAATATGAGCGATAACGTCAGTGCCTCACATTAACCAGATCTTCACCTTTTTGGG
>CP045900.1:17249526-17274271 GCA_013387185.1 Caligus rogercresseyi | reverse complement strand
TGAGATATCAAACGTGAATCCCTAGAAAAATTCTGCTTGCTCGAAAGAATATGCGAAAACTTTCACTACGAACACTATCTACTTCATTCTAACTTTTTAAATTCTTATCAACAAGCTCAAATATAAATTTGTCCGTTTCTCCAATTTTGCAATTTCTGCCTGAGGAAGATCTTATGAAGCCAAAGCGAATCCTTTAAAAATTATTAACCATTTCCTGCATTCACATCATAATTATTTTGAAATTTTGAAACTAGTATTCACCAAATCCTTTATGTTGATTCATTTATATCCCTTTCTATCTATTTCAGAACTTATTGTGAACAATAAGGCTTTTGTTTTAATACTTGTCAAAAAAATGTTCCTCGTTAAAAATTCCGCGATGTGGACTAATACGAATTTGGATAGAAACTGCTATGAGTTATTGAAAATACTGTCTATTTGACTTTTTTTTACGTCACCTTCAAATAACCATCATAATAACTAAAATGACAACTGAAACTAGTGCCTAATTAAAGAGAAACGATGACTAAGGCAATCGTTAATTAAACCAAAAGGATGTTGAAGGTAGAAAAACGCATATTATAGCGATAGCAGGTTTTTTTGTAATGCTTACGTTTTCAGCATTTTATTATATACCATTATGGTTCAAGAAGCTTCTAACAGCGAATGGTTGAATGGTGGCCTCAATAGATCTCTTATCATATTTTTCTTTTGTTACATGTAGTTATTTCCTTATATGTAATATATAACTCCGTACTTTCTCTACAGTATCCATGATTCAGGGAATACTTAGTATTTACTATATAACTAGTAAACAGAAGCATCGCTACTGCATATGTTGTGATTTAGAATCATATTGTTCCTAGGTTCAAACGATAAGTTATTAGATACTTTACATATTTGAAAATAAATCCATTAACTTATTTTAATACAATTTTACCCAAATATTTTTTTATGATATGTCTATTGATTGGTTTTAGCATCTATAAGTGTAGAGCACTTGTAGATCTCTTATTTAAGTCTTATTTTTTAAATAAGGTCTTTATTTCATTTGTAACAGGAGATATAAAGTAAAAAAAGGCAGTAGAATTGTGTATAAAAATAATACATAAATAAACATTATAGTTTAAAATTAGACTACTACCAAAAGACCTAGCTACAATAAAGACATATCAAAGCGTTAAAAAGTTTCACAATATATATATACTAAATTATGAGTCTTATTTCTTATTGAGACATCGTGGACATGTTACCTCATTCATGAATTTATGTACGACTAATTTATATCAATATATTAAAGTATAATTTAGATTTTGATGGGTTAAATATTTTGATAAACATACTATTAATTCATTGTAATCATAAAACAAGTATAATCTTATGTACGTAAGAATTGGATACGCATAGAAGCATAGTTATATTATTTCATTCAACATATGACCATAGATATTATCTCGCTTCTCTCATCTAACTTGAAGAACGCTACAAGTTCTTCCAAATACAAATAGATTAAGATCCTTCAAAGGTCCATACTAAATATTATCCGCATTATACCATTCTTTCCTTTGCATAGATTCAGGCAGGCCTCTTATCATTTTTTAAGAACCCAAAAATTGAATATATCTATAGAATATTTATCAAAATGGCATCCTCCATTCCTTATTAAATTCATAAGATCACCAGCAGCTATCTAATGAGGCTACAGACTATCGTTTTCAATATAATTTGTTTTGTTTTTTGTTGCCTATATGGTTCGACAGAATTGCAGTATCCGCCGGGATATAAACAAGCATTATAGCATTAAAATTAGTCTATCAAACCTAGGATTTTATCAATGAGATGGACCAATGTTGGCCATCCCCTCTTGGGATTCGAATCTGCGCCCATAAACATTGAGAGTTGAACACGCTTTAACGCTCACGGCTATCGCAATCCCTTAATTTGTTTGTTCCTGGATTAAATTTGCGGATAAATAATGGTGACAGGAAGTAGTTAATACCATGTTTTTGACTCGTAACATCCTGCTCGATGAACTCACAATAATTGACTATCACTTATTCGATTTTTTTTCTATTAGATTCGATCGAATTGATTCAGTGCAGATATAAATAAACATTATAGCATTAAAATGAGCCCCTTATACCTTTTCAAAGATCCATATTTGCTTTCTCCTGTCGAGAGAGCCCTATCAGTATTGATGGTCAAACGCATCTCCAAACTAACGTGCTATTACTCCTTATTTATATAATGGGCGCCAAAAACATTCGACATTTATTCTTATCCTCCATTTTTATTTACTTTTTCAGGACATGATCAACGAAGTAGATAAGGATGGAACGGGTTCCCTTGACTTCCCAGAGTTCCTACAGATCATGGGCAAACGCAACTACGAAGAAAAGGCTGAAGAACAGATACGGGAGGCATTCAAAGTTTTTGATCGGGTAAGGGTTTTTATCCCCTTTTCTCTCAAGGTTTCTGTGTCACGCGCTTAAAATCAAATGGTATTGGTCATGGGATCACAGATATTTAACTTATTAACATTAACATCATTAACATATTCAATGAGCATGTGTATGGATGTACAGGGTGATTCACTAGAATTGAGACTCTCACTTTGGCAACTCCTACGTTTCCCCAAATTTAATATTCCCTTCATTTTTTATTTGGTTGTTGTTGATAGACATATCAGCTACAACTTTCATAAAAATAAGTTGTGTGAGATAGCCCTGCTTCCAATAGAAAATTGCTTCTGAACAAGATAAATGTGACTTGATTTTGGCCTCATTTCGTAATGGAAAATCTACGGTTGAAATTATGAAGATTTTAAAGGCCACAGTGAGCCACGTTGCTCCAACGGTCTACAGGGCCATAAAAGCCTTTAAGGAGTTAGGCAAGGTTTCAAGGAAGGTTTAGGTCTGGAAGAAATTGTGAGGACACTGCCTGGAAAGAAGAGGATCAGGGAGAAACTCACGACAAATCCAACTTGATCCATGAGACAGATGCCTAAAGAGGAGCACATGAGCACCACTAACATTTGGAAATTGATCAGGAAAGACCTGAGGATGCTCGCTTATAAGAAGAAGCCACCTCAGATTCTGTCCCAGACCATAATGAACAAGCCTCTTATCCGTGGGACGAAAATTATTCAACAACTCTCCAAAGACAGATCAGTTCAATTCTCTGGACAGATGATAAAATTTTCACGGTCTAGGCCACCCACAACAGTCAAAATGACCGGATTTTGACGTGGCAGAAGGAGGACATCCCCGTGGAGCTGAGGACAGCCTTCAGAAGGCAGAAGCCACCCTCCATCATGGTCTGGGCGGGCGTGACGTCGGACGGGAAGAGGGCCCCTTTGATTTTCGTCGAGGAGGGGGTATAGGTCGACCAAGCGGTTTATTTTTACCTTCTTTCCGAGGAGGTAGTCCCATGGGTACAAAGAGAGTATCCAACGACACCTTTAGTGTTCCAGCAAGATGGGGATCCATCCCACACCAGCAAATTGGTTCAAAGCTTCTGTAATGATATGTTTGCAGACTTTTTCCCAAGTACTTGTGGCCACCATCCTCCTCAGATCTGAACCTATGGAATATAGTCCATTCTGGAGAGAAGGGTGTTAAGCAAGTCCTGACCATCAGTGGAGATTCTAAAAAAGAAACTGCTTCTGCCATGGGCCTCCTTATCTGAGGAAGAAATATCTGCCTCTTTTGTCTCCACCGTTAGGAGTTTCAAAGCTGTACTGAAGGCCAAAGGAGGATACGTGGAAAATTCATAAAATATATATTGTTTAATACTTATTATACAATTATTTTTATTTAAACAATATTTATGAGAAATTTAATACAAAGATTATACATCGTAGTACGTGTGTCTCAATTGTAGTGAATCACCCTGTATACTAACATTAAATAAGAATCATATAAGGAACGCCAACTGCTTTTAAACAATAAGAGTACAAATTTAGAAAAATCCAAATAATTTAATGAGAGTCGTTAGAGTCCCACAATCGTGAAATTAAAGATATAGCATTTGATTTTCCACTATTCCATCAAGAAGTAAAATATTTTAATGGGTCGCATAATTAGTAAATAAGTAAAAAATGTGTTCATTGCAATTTTGCTTTTTCTTCATTTTAATACAATATGTTAATTTCTTATAGATTTAGAGTTAAAAGTGAAGTAGTTTGTAGATTGCATATCTGAGACTAAGTTTTCATATAGGATATAAATTGTAAATTAAAACCAAAAATAGCTATTTCTTAACTCTTTAACTTTTCTGCCTTTGTCATTTTTGATACCATAGAACTTATTTCACTATATAATTAAAAAGAAAACCTTAAAAAAGATTAAATTAATTAAAAAGATTAAGGTATACATCATAGCACAAAATAAAAATCCTACAATTAGGTCCAGACATAAGTTTATAACAAATAAATACGATATAAAAACTTATACTGCACGAGTATAAAAACACATAAAAGACCAATTGGACTCTCGCCATCAACCAATCAAATATCTCCCAACAATGGTGCTGCAGCCTAAAAAAGTTTTAATACAAATAATCAATAGCTGTAAAAAGAATATTAAAATTTACATGATGATTAATTTTTATTGTTTTTAATACTTAAGATATTTTATTAGTACTTTATATATTATTGTTTGATAAGAATTTAATTGGATAACCTATGTTTTAACTTGTTTATTACCATGCATAATTATATAGGGATCACTATATGTTTGATTTTCAGCAAGCAGTAATTTTCAACTATAATATTAATTTATATATTTTTTACGCAATTGCTTGTTTGAAATAAATAAATACAAAAAACATAGAAGAAACTCCAAATATCATACAGTGGATACAATTTAATTCTAAAATGTATCTTTTACAAAGATAAAAATCTCAACATGCATAGAGTCTTTGCAATATACAAGGAACATTAAAAGGTCAATAACAAATGCGTGTTAAGCTTATTCAATTTTACAATTCTATTTTTGCAGGATGGAAATGGTTTCATCACTAAATCCGAGCTACGAGTGGTCATGATGAACCTTGGGGAAAAGCTTTCTGAAGACGAGATCGACACCATGATAGCGGATGCAGACATTGATGGAGACGGTACTATTAACTACGAGGAGTTTGCCATCATGATGTCCTCACCATCCTCTATTTGAAATATTTATATATGCAAACTTGATGTTTGCAAAACAAAAACTAAAATGTAACAGTATTAGTATAAAAATATTATTAATATAAATATGAACCTTATCAGGATAAGGAAATATATACTGTATACGATGTAATGGTTGTCGGAAATAAAGACGTATAATCCAGAGGATTATCATATTATTTTATTCTAAGGCGACTTGATATTAAGACTCTAATGTATTTCCTTGAATTTGAATTAGTGGAAATAATACAAGGCACCCGTATATTCAAATTTAGCTTTGAGATTAACAGTGGCTTCTGAAGGGGGAAACGTTATTTTGATTACTGATAATGATAAAATAATAAAAATCAATTGCCAATATAGATAAAATATAAAAAATGAATATGGAATAAAGAAGAAATGATAAAAGCATTTATAAATGATAAAACGTTAGAAATAAAAAAATCGCCTTCATCGATAACGATAAAAGTCAACTTATGATATACCGGGAATACTATAGACTGGAATAGGAACTCCCACCTTTTTTTCAAAATTTAACTACCTTCGTAAAAAAAAAAAAGGGAAGGGAATTCCTATTAGGAAGAGCTCCCTCCTTTTCCTTTTTTTACAAAAGTAGTTTTCTTTACATAAAAGGACGGAGTCCCTATTCCAGATAAAAGTATTCCCTGCGATATGAACATACCTTTTATATTCTCAAATTTTATATTGTCTGTGTCTGCTTCCTTGTAATACACAGTGTGAACGGCAGGCGAAGTGCATGCGGGCTGTGTTTTGGAAAGTGAGCGCCCTCTTCGACTTATGCGAAGTTATTTTCTTGTTTATGTATGTGTTACTGTCAAAATATCTGTTCCACTTAGGCGAAATATCGACTTACAAAAATCGACTTGTACGATTTTTATTACACACATGTCAATGGAGAAAAAATGGGACTTTTGATTATACTCGAGTTAGGCAACTTTTCGACTTATGCAATTTCGATTAGGTGAAGTTGACTGTATATATATATATATAATATTTCAAAACATACATTTCCATCTAAGTAAACAATAGAAGAACTACGAATTGCTTCCATATTGGCAAAAACAAAGAGAGCAGTGCAGAAAAAAACGATTAAAAAGGGAAAACTTTTAGGTCGTTAATACACGCAGTTTGACTAATACATCTTATTAACTTGTTATATGTATATATATATATATATATATATATATATATATTAATTAATACTCGAAATATTTCAAACTGATATTGTTACTCAATATGCATATTCATAAAACAAATGACAAATAAACAATAAGCAAAAAAATCATATTAATATATAAATTTATCTTCTTCAACAAATATTACATAGAGCATAAAATATATATTTTTAATTTATCTTAAAAACCATTTTAGAAGCAATTTTCTAAAAATAGTTTTTAAGTATTTGTTAAAGCCCGTATTGGTTTCTCGTGGTTTTATTTGAGGAAAACTAGTGAATAGTAGAATAATTACAAATTATTGGCATATATATCATAATTACATTTTGTTTAATACTTCAACAATCTTCATTTTATATCTGTTCTTTTTCCAAATTTAACTTAAAACTTTGTAGTCTAATTTAGACGGAGATTATGTGTATCGTACAAAGATTATTTAATGGAAAAAGTATATATTATGACGTGTGTCATTGTAGTCTAAATAGTTTTTTGTTCAACAATTGTTATTTTTTGGTATACAATGACAGTAAGGATATTTGTAATTTAGCTAGCTATGTATAAAGCTAAGAAAAGTAAACAATAGTACCAAACTGTAGAATGTTATAACTTTTAAAAATAATCATTTTAGTACTGTATTAGTGGACACTCCCCTAGAGCTGTAAGATGTATTTAGAAGATCCAGAGTATGGATAAAAGGATAACATAGAAATTGCTTTTTCAACTCTGAAAATTCCTTTAATTTCGTTTATTTCGCTTTTTTTCATTGTGTTTATACATGCACATGAATAAACTGATACAAGGCAGTGTATAAATAAATACAGAGAGACAAAATCTCCCTGAAACATTTAATAAAATGTCTAGTTTATGAACAATTGATTCACTCTAAAACATATTGGAATTACACTGGTCATGATGCAACCTTTCAATTTACAATATTCTTATAGCTTCAATTTATAATAAAAAAGTATATTTTTGTATATATTTAATTTATTGTCTTTATATATTTAAATTCTAATATTTTATACATTTTTTTCTCATCAAAAAGGTCTTTATTAAAAAATTATATATACACATAGAATAAAAAGTACACTATATGTAATACATATAAGGAAAAATTGTGTTTCATAAAAACATATATAAACATTATAGTTTAAAATTAATTTCCTTTTTAAAATTATTTTTTATGTTTAGTTATTATCTTTAATATATTTATTCTGTTATCTTTTATATATTATATTTATTATTTTGGGGGTGTTACATAGATAATCCTTTTTTGCTTTAATATAAAGTGAGTTAAGAACGCATAAAAAATCACCTTCAGTTATGAAAGAACCTACATATTTAAGTTGAATAGCTTCGATATACAAATAGTCAAGTGATGCAGGGTCCCAAAAATGCTACATCATAAGTATGTGTTGATATTTTAAGTTAAACATGTTGCATTTACATACTTTAAATGTGTATTCATACAATTCGAGAAATCAATAATATATATTTGATTCGAAACAAAATGCAAGTGCTTCTTAATGGCGCGGCTAAGTGCATCATTGGAGGTAACACTATTTACAAATAAGAAATACATTCATTTGAGCCACCCATAACGAGCATACAGATTTGCATGAGGGGAAGACTTTTAATTGAGTAAAATTTAAAATTTGGGCGGCAGTTCAGAGAATCATCTGGAAGTGTGAGCCCAATTTCTCAGTGATTTAACAGTGGACATCATTCGAAAAAATCACTCAAGACCTAATTCTTCAAAAATTTGGGAGATTCGGCAGTTTTGGAGGAAAAAGCTTTGTCCAACAATGGTCTATCCGTCCACTCTGCTCTCTTTCTACCTATATCCCTTTGATGGCGGAAGGTTTAAATTCCCTCTGAGAAGAGCCACTTTAAATCACTTAATACCACGGCCATGGCACCTTAAAATGGCATTCCCCAATTCTAATGATGAAATTAATGGGCTAACTAATTTCTTTGTCAGTTTATTAAAGCTTTCTGAAACATGGAGGCAAAGAATGAACCAGTCCTTAGTTGGAATCCATGACGGAAGGACTTTCACCAGCCAATTTCAATTTTTTACAAATTGCATTATCTTTTCGGAGCATTGCAAGGATTGCGGTAGATTATACAGTGACTCCTTACATGCCTTCGTGGATTGCCAGGCTATCTCTATGTTGAAGAAATTCGTTTTCTTAAACGTCAGAGGTCTGGATAGTTGTGGGGAGAGATATGTAAAGGCAGTTGTGCTTCTTGGACTTCAAAAAGAAAAGGGCGTCGTTCCAATAACTCTAAGGCTATAGATTACGCTTTGTTGAACGCCAAAGCAAGGATTGTCAGTTCTTTAACAAAACGGGAGTGCGTGAAGCCAACGGACCTAAGAGCAATTTTAGTATCAGCTGCAGTCAGATGTGCTGCATTTTCTCTCAAAATTCCGTCTGTTCGCAACGATTCTCGGACCATTGCTTCAGAGGAGATCAAGTATTTTCCATCAAGTTCACTATCTCATTTAAAGATTTTACGTCACATTCCTAAAACTTCAAAAAGATGTTTTTATAATATTGATTATCGTTTTTTAAAGTATATTCTGTGCATTTTAATAGTTATTTTTATTATTTGATTATGTTCAATCATTGTTAAAATTGGTGTTGTTCTTCTCCAAGTAATAATTTTAGACTACAATGTATATTTACCTCCGCCGAAGGAGGTATTGTTTTCACTGGCGTTGGTTTGTTGGTTTGTTAGTTTGTTTGTTTGTTTGTCAGCAGGATAACTCAAAAAGTACTGAACGGATTCGGATGAAACTTTGTGGAGTTGTTGAAATGCCAAAAGGAACAAGTGATTCAATTTTGGCAACTCTGAGTGCAGAATTACGATGCAAAATGAGCTAAATACTAATAAATATTTCAAGTTAGCCTACTCTGCCAATAGATGTCGCTGTGCTATGAAATCGGGTGCCGGGAGCGTCTTCCTCTCGGAATTTCCGTCGAGGGTAACCCTCCCCCGTCCCTCTACGCCGCCCCAGTCGTGAAAAATCCACCGCGGAAGGCTCATAAGGACCCCGTGACGGCGGAGGTTAGCACTCTCTGAGTGTATATATGCCTCTAGTTTTGTTTTGTTTTAACGCAATTACTTTGGAATATTTAGAACTGAAAAAAAAAAATATTTTCATATTTTTACATTTTATAGGCTTATGACATTATTTGTCAATTAATATTATATTAAATCGTTTGTACGAAGGAAAAAAAACATCGTGAGGATCGTATGTATGTACAGGAATAAAGACAACAAAACAAAATATCAGTTTAATAAGTATCAAGAATATCAAAAACATGCTGCTCACCATCACAAGGCTTTGAGTGAGTCAACTATTACCTTTTAATGTATAATAGTTAATTTGAACAATAAAATACAGATAATATTATAGTGAGATGTAAGCTGTTTCCTAAATGTATAATACTCGTTGTAATCCAGAGTGTCATCTGAATATAGAAAAATAAATCAGTTGTGATATTGAGTTGTGTTCTTGTGATTGAACTTGACGTTGTTCAAGGATACATTTATACATATTCAAAGAATGTATCCATGAATGTAGGGGACATGTAATTTAAGACGTCGCGTCAAAGCACCTATAAACAAGGATCATTCAGGACATGCTCAGGGTCAGTGTCTTATCTGACATCATATATGTATACTTTAAGATGACCCTTTTCATTAGTCAAAATAATATGTACAGTTACATACATATATATATATATATATATATATATATATATATATATATATATATATATATCGTAGGTAAGATATTTGTTTGGGGGGGCCGCATTCAATTTGCCCTCGAATTTAACAAGAATTCTTAAATCATTGAAATAATAATCGATTAAGAAAGCTATGTAGATTATATTTTCTTCATAGTACTTACATAACTATATATAGTAACTAGAGGCATATATACACTCAGAGAGTGCAAACCTCCGCCGTCATGACCTTCCGAGGCGGATTTTTCACGACTGGGGGGCGTAGAGAGACGGGGGAGGTTCCCCTAGACGGAAATTCCGAGAGGAACACGCTCCCGGCACCCAATTTCACAGCACAGCGACATCTATTGGCAGAGTAGGCTAACTTGGAAAATTTAGTAGTATTTAGCTCATTTGGCGCCTTAATTCTGGCACTCAGAGATGCCAAATTTAAATCACTTCTTCCTTTTGGCACTTCCAACCACTCCACAAAATTTCATCCAAATCCGTTCAGTACTTTTTGAGTTATCCTGCTGACAAACCAACAAACCAACAAACTAACAAACAACAAACCCAGTGAAAACAATACCTCCTTCGGCGGAGGTAATTATATTATATTTATTTGGTTATAGGTAATTAAAATCCGGTTGCTTTCATAATTTCATATTTTTTACTACAACTTAAATGCCCGAATTACCTCAACCAATTTGCCCGAATTTGAGAAGTCGTCCAAAGTTTTTGGGGGCAGTTGCCCCCCTGTCTCCTACGCCTATGTATATATACATATATGTATATAAATAATTTATTTTTTGAGATATGTATATATAAAATTATGATTTAGATCATTAAGTTTTAAATGTTTTTTTTTAAGAGAATGAAAAGCGTTTTACATAACGGGTAAGTATAATAATTGATTTTAAATTAAACGACTGTCATTGGATCCCGGGTCTGACTTAGGAACTTGGCAGCTGAGTTGCATCATGCTAAGTCTTTGAAAGGTGCCAGGGAAATCAGGGAACCATCATTTCTAATATATTGATATCAATGGTTTAGCTTATGTAGATTTACTAAATCATATTTTTTCTTTGCGTCTTTAAGCTAGTGTTGTATGGTAGAATATATTAAACAAAATCCAATACATGAAAATATTAATATATTTGCAAAAATGAAATAGTATCGTTTTCATATCCATATTTGAAGAATATTTCATTGATGAAAGTAAAAAATATTTTTTAAATATCAATTCAATTAAACTTGTTTTTTTTTCGTTTTCAAATAATAATATATATATATATATATATTAAGTATAATATATTTTTAAAATCGGTCACAATCAGATGTTGACAAATCAAGTCATTATAATCCACTTAGTACATCTAAAATTTATCGAACTTTTTTATCGAGATCAATGGTTTCAAATTTTCTAAAATGGTTATGACTTTAAATTACTTTTAAGATAACTACTTTTGTCTTAGGAGATAAATTATCAACATCAAGAGATGACACATGAATTTGAGTTTCTATTATGAAAGAGGTGTCAAGGATAATGTGTTGAGGAAAGCCAAAAATCCCAATTATGCTGGAGGAAAAATTTGCAATTTTTCACACATACTCACCTTTTTTCGTGTTTGATTATGCTGAAGGTTACATAGTACATGACATGACAGGCATGAAGCCTAAATGATAAGAATGTTTGTACTTATTTAGAAAAAGAGTCAATCTAATAGTTTTGATAAACACTAATATGGATATTCAATATTTGATAATAATAATATTATTTAATATCAATGTTCTTGTGATTTGATTTTTAACCCTATAGACTCAGTTGAAAAGGTCCAAGACCACATTCTAAAGAATTTAAAAATACTTGATAAAACACTGATTGCTTTACATCATATATATGATATTATATATATAACATCATATATATGATATTATATTATATATATATATCCTAGCAGAGATGGAGATCCAGTAGAATCGTTGACTCTCTTGGTAGAGATTACGATCCTTATATTTTCTAGGAGAGATGACGACTTAAATATGGGGATAATACTTTACGATGTTGTACAAACTATTGATTTAATTTGCAATTTTTATTTTATATTTTGGTGAAAAATGATATCATTTGTGGGTTCATGGAAGCAAATGCGACGCAATGTTTTACTTGCATTGTATACATGTATTAAATATTAATAACAGTTTTATACTCATCCTAGAAGAAATCGGAAATAACTAAAATAGTTGAATAAGATCGTCATCATACCATATCCCAATTTAAGTCGTCTTTTAAGAGATATGGCTCCTGATCTCTTCAAGCAGAGTCGTTTATTCTTTGGATATGAATTGCGATTGTAGTCACTCCTAGGAGAGAATACGATCGTTATATCTACCAGTAGAGTCAATGACTCGACTGGATCTCCATCTCTACTGCGATATATACATATATATATATATATATATATATATATATATATATATGATATTGAAAACGGAAATTAATAAGTGTATTTTGAATTTTTTTTGTAACTATCACAATAGACAGTGTTACCAATGAGGCAATCAAATTTGAGCATATAGGAGCCTTAATAGATATTTTGACATTTTTGATGGTTTGAGTTATCATGCAATAGTATCATATCATTTGTACTCAATTCATAAGCATATACCCCATTATCACCAGCTATCATTATATCCATTTTCATACCATTCGAACAAGATATGTATATAATAATAATAAATTCAATTTTAAATAATGAAAACAACAACTTATTTCAGTGTAACTTATCACGCACATTTAAATATAATTTTTACTGTAATTCGACATAAGTATTAATATAGAGTGGTATTATATAAAACCGTTGGAAAAAACCCTCCATTTTGTTGTTCTCTATATAAAGAGGAAACCCCTTGATATTGATTATTTAACAATTTATTTCCATCAATCCAAAGCCTCTTTATATGTATGTGCTTAAAACTAATCTTTCAAGTGTTTCTTTTTTTTTGTTTCGTAAGTAGATCATATATTTTTACGTAAGGCTTGCTCATATATTTATAAAAGTAAAGCCTTGAAGTGGCAACGATATTGTAAATACTCTTGGTTGTCATGATTGGAGATGCAGTGACATAGATTAAGAAAAATTGATAAATCCATATATTAATATAAGGTTACGAAAAAGGTAAGGCTATATATATATATATATTATGGCTATATATATATATATATATTATGGATCCTGGCGCGGAAGGAATATCAGGCCTTGGCCACCAGGGCCCTTAAAATACACATAAAATCATTGATTTCTGTTCAATTTTATTTATTTAGACATCAAAATAATTGTGCAGATGTGTAGTCTCTGCTTATTCAATCCAACTGCCTTCTGCGTCGATGACGCGCTGGACCCTGGCGCGGAAGGAGGAGCAGGCCTTGGCCAACTTCCTGGCCTGCTTCAATATGGAGTTGATCAGGGCGGCCTTGGTGTTGTGAGCCAGTCGGTTGGTGTGTCGCTCAAGGTAGCCAAAGAAAAATAGTCCATAGGATTCAAATCGGGGGAGATAGGGGGACGCATGCTCTTGTTCTTCTGCGTCAACAGGTGGCCAACCTTGAGTTTGTAGCTGTGACAACGCAAATCCTCATTCACACAGGCCAACAAAGTTACATGAGAAACGTCCAGCTCCTTGGCGACATCCCTGATGGACCTGCTGGGGTCGTGCTCGAAGATGTCTGACACCCTCCTGATGAAGTCGGGGGTCCTGGCCTGAATTACGGTTAGATAAAACAACTGCTCATACTCAGGTAAATGTATCAAGGTATATCTGGGAATTAATTCTGGTTGGATATCCTAAAGACGTCGATTAAATGTGCCATTACAGACTGAGAAAATATTGAAGATGTGTCAATAATGTCTTCAATATACTTGTTTTGCTCATTTGAGACTTACCTCTTTCAAGGAAGAAGTTGTGGTGGTTTGGATAGTTTATTGCATGTTGAATATATTAGGGAAAAAGCTTGATTGTGTCATTGATTTCAACTTGTATATGTTTTATCATGATTACATCCATTTTTAAACGTGCTTCAAAGTAAGCTTTAACATCTTTTTTGTTGATGGTCAATCCAGGAATCATAATTAAATTTTAAGGAAGTTGCTGAATTTAAAAAGAGACTTGGATAAAACCTGAGAATGTCAGAGCTCAGAAAGTGTGATGCCAAATTTGTCATTGATGTAATACCACATTAATTTATGAAGGCCAAATACATTACTTTATGCCCTTAAAAGCAAAGAAAATAATCACTTTTTTTGCAAGATAATCTTGGCAAACAAAAACAAGCAACTCATAATACAGTTTGGTCAATATCTATAAATTATTATGATAATGTATTCAGGGAGGCTTTCTAATGTAATATGTCTAATACATACATAATTTCCTCCTTTATTTGTAAAATTTTCTTTTTTCACACTATAAAGAAAACATGATTAATTAAATTTAGTCCACAAGCAAGTTGTTCACAGGATATTTGCCTAAAAAAAAAAAATCCTTTAATAAGTGGACACTTTGCAATAGATTTGCAACCACAAAAACCCCAAAAACTGTAAACAGAATAAGTCAGAGGCTTGCATGGTTTGAAAACCAAATATGCCATGACTAAGGTCAATTAGACCAAAGGTCACTCTGTAGGCAAATTTTATTTTTTTCTCTACGTCTTAACGTCAGAGTGAAGATCTATATATCGTCATTGACTAATATAACAAATAATAATTATTACCTCCGCCGAAGGAGGTATTGTTTTCACTGGCGTTGGTTTGTTGGTTGGTATGTTTGTCAGCTGGATAACTCAAAAAGTGCGGAACGGATTCGAATGAAACTTTGTGGAATTGTTGAAAATGCCAAAAGGAACAAGTGATTAAATTTTGGCATCTCTGAGTGCAGAATTAAGATGCCAAATGAGATATATACTAATAAATATTTCAAGTTTGCCTACTCTGCCAATAGATGTCGCTGTGCTGTGCTCTCAAAGAGGAGAGCACCGCACAGCGACATCAATTGGCAAATGACAAAAAGACCAAGTGATTCATTTGGTGGGGATCGGCGGAGGTTTGCACTCTCTGAGTCCTCTAGTTATTATTATTGTTATTATTATTATGATATATATATATATTCTCTGTGACCTCTTCATATGCGTTTAATATCGGACAATTTATAACAAAAAAAACATAAAGTAGACAATTTGCTACTGTCTTTTTTTAAAGAATATTTGAGATATAATACATATTAATATATATAAACCATGTACTGCACTCAGATTTTGTAGGAAATGAAAAGCAAAAACAATTTATTTCCTTAACTGTCTTTTGTTATACGTTGTCCGATACTAAATGCACTTTCAGGTACTCTAGTATTCAATGCATAGCATATGCATATATGAATGTATCTTTATGTATCTTTATAATACTAAATAAGGTCGGCACATGCAATTTGCCGATTCAATTTGTAGGCGGTTTCATAAGTCTGGTCTGACAATAGTATTTGTTTAACTTTGAAACTCTGCAATGATTTATTCAATTCATAACAGCCGAGTTAGAAAAAAAGTTCTTCAAACATATATCGCTTTATAAGCATGATCAATCATAACAGCCAGGCACTCCTTCATTTGAATGGAGGATATATTTGAGTTAGATGCAGAACATAGAGAGGGAAAGAGGAAGACATATTATATTCTACATCAATAATTTTGTACTACAAACATACATAATAATATATGTACAATATTGTCAATATGTGTCTCCCTCCTTCACTTTCTATAGTCATAGACCATTAATGATTATTTGGGCTAATTTTGAACGGTTGTAAATCCAGTCGACTACATAGCTACATACATCGAATGTCATACAAGTCAATCTTTACTAATCTTCCCTACCAATTGACAAACGCTAGCGATATTAGGTAGTTTCTACCGAATGCCGTTTAATCAGTATTTGAAATCTACCATCGGTGGTACCGATTTACATTCGGTAGTCGAAGCTCTGATATATATATATATATATATAGGGCTGTTCTTATTTTTCAAATGTTTGAAATGTTAGCAACATTGTGGATTTTCTGTTTCTTGGTGATAAAAGAAGACAACATACAAAGTTTGAACAAAATCGGTCAACATTACGAGGTCGCGCAACGAGGTCAAAGTTTTAAAAATTTAGTAAAAATATAGTTTTCTGCAAATTTCTTCTAAATGGTGGACGTTACAGACTTCAATAATAATTATCAATTTAAAGGAAATCTAATTTACTACCAGACGCATGTTTGATGTTTTTTAATAAAACAAAGTTTTCAGTAAAAACAAAGAAACTAGAGGCATATATACACTCAGAGAGTGCAAACCTCCGCCGTCATGAGCCTTCCGAGGCGGATTTTTCACGACTGGGGAGGCGTAGAGAGACGGGGAGGGTTCCCCTAGACGGAAATTCCGAGAGGAAGACGCTCCCGGCACCCAATTTCACAGCAAAACGACATGTATTGGCAGAGTAGGCTAACTTGGCAAATTTAGTAGTATTTAGCTCATTTGGCGCCTTAATTCTGCACTCAGAGATGCCAAATTTAATCACTTCTTCTTTTCGCACTTCCAACAACTCCACAAAATTTCATCCAAATCCGTTCAGTACTTTTGAGTTATCCTGCTGACAAACCAACAAACCAACAAACGCCAGTGAAACAATACCTCCTTCGGCGGAGGTAATAAAATGGAGTGTGTAATGTTAGCATATTTCATAGCTTTTTTGTAAAAAAAAAACATTACTTTACCTTTTTTTAATATCTAGGGATATAGGGATGTGTATTTTTAAATATTTGCAATAAGCGATTGAAGAAAAAAAATTGACAATAGCGATTTTTTTGCCTATTGGTTCGATTAAGATACATCCGTGAGATATGATAAGCACTATCGAGTTTAAATTGTTCAATCGAATCTCGGATTTTTTTAATGAAGTTGATCAAATTTTGTCATCCTATCCGTCGAGGCGATAATTACAGATTATCGTCCATTTTATCTCGCACATGGCTAAGGTGGTATCAAATCAAATTAAACATCCCCTAAATAAATAAGTTCCAAAAACACTTTTTATTTCGAATTAATCTTGTTAACTTGATGAAAACCATTCTTCGAAGACTCTTCTATAAAATCGAATGGTTGTCTTCAAAGATCCTTATGAACTTTTTTTTTCTCGCCACAGTCTCCTTGGTATTTCCATCTAATTATTGCTACTTTCTTTTTAATTAGTTCCTATCAAGGACTTCCTGGAATAGAAAGGAGTAGTTTTCCCCCCTCTTCCCTTGCGTGAACTTAATAACGTAACGTTACATTGAATAAGCAACGTTGAAGAGGAAAAAGAAAAATGGAAACTCTGTAATTCAATTAAGAAGGCCTTCAATCAAACTGCACTCATAATACAGTACAAATAAATTAATTTTGTTTATTTGAGAGTAGGATCCAAGAGTAAAGAATTGAGGTCGAGTCCAAGGCGGAATCAATTAACAATATTAGCCTATTCCTAGAACTACTATGTTTTTACTCATTGGGTAACTCATAAGAGGTATACAATGTTACAATTTCTAAGAATTACTGGATAATTTAATCTATTGAGATCTCTGATAAGAGGAACTCAATAGTTATTTTCAATACATGAAAAACAACTCTGCCAACGTTTGTGCTTACGTCATTTAGGGATAAAAAGGTTCCAGGAACAAAAACATAGAGATAAAAAATCAATTATATGGTAAGGAAACCTAGAAACACCATGGAAGGGTCTTGTCATAAATTATTTATTCTTTAGTGATACGTGGTGTAGTCCAACGTCAATTATTATTTTCTCGAAATTGATCTCAATTAAGAGTAAATTGGCTCAGGTTAGTTGAAGTTCTTGTGTCAGCCCTTGTATAAGTTCAATATTGTTAAAAGAGCTGCAACTACCGAATATAAATCGGTATTCGATACTACTGCCGGTAGATTTCAAATATCAAACCGATTATACGATATTCGGTAGAACTACTGAATACCGAACCGATTCATAATCGGTACGGTATATTTGAGAGTATGACTTTTGTAGCATTCACATAGAGACATAAAGATATAGAGAGCTTATTCCCTTCAATAGCAGAGAAACATCGTTCAACGGTCGATTTGCCCAAGCGCCCCCTTGTGTGAAGAACTTGAACTTCGAAAATAAATAAACAACTATAACTTATAGTATTATAGAGCAGATACATAAATAGACATTCAATATAAGCTTATGCTATGCATTGAATACTAGAGTACCAGAAAGTGCAGTTAATATCGGACAATAAGAGACAGTAAAAAGAAATCTATAACCTTCCATTTCCTACAAAATCCATGTACATATATAATTTATATAAGATTAGTATGTATTGAATTTCAAATAATCTCTAATAAATTATAACAAATGATGTATTTAATTGTCCTTTATAATAAACTGTCCGATATGAAATGCATATGAAGAAGTAAAAGCAGATACATAAATACATTACTCTCTCTTTCTAATCTACCGTACCGAATATCGATCCATACTGTAGATATATAATAAAATCTACCGTATACCGATATCGATATTGATTTATCTACCGAATCCCAGCTCTGTTAAAATGTAATTTTATCCAGTATTATTGTGCTTCCGATATCCTACAATATTCTCTTGTGGTGTAGAGATTTGTGGAACCCAGGCTTTATTTTTTGTATAACTTTATCCACTTACAATCGGTACTCCCAGGGCAGTCTTGTACGCAGAGGCTGGATGAATTTAAAGCCGCCATTGAAGAACTTGTGGTTGAGTTAAAGCGAAAATATAGCGGATTCGGAGTCCAATTTCATAATTCAAAACATCTTATTGACCTTTATGTGGGTGATATAACTCTAACCCTAGAAGCAAACTCTGAGGCGCAACTGATTAAAAGAGTTGAAATTGTTCTTAAAATTTTTGACAAGTTTAAAATAAGGTTGGGCTTGGAATTGAACCGTTCTAAAACTTTCGTCCTCCCTATAGGTTTATGGGATCCTATGGAGGGTAAGTTGATCCATAACTGCACCGTTAAAAAGATGGTTTCGATTTTAGGAATTGACTGGGGATCCAAAGGTATTCTTGACAAAAATTGGAACAAATTGTACTGGCTCATCAATAACCGGATCTTAAGTTTTAGACGGTTTAATGTACAAAAAATAATGACCTATACAACTCTCAAATTGTCCCTGCCGTACTATATAAGGCTTCCATCTCCCCCTTAATCGCAGAAAAGGCTATGTTGGAGGAAGATAATTGGCTTCTTAAACTTTTCCATCGACGCTATCTTCCTACTCTAAAACGACCTAAAAATCAAATTGGAAGAGGTCTAGCTCTTTTATCTCGGATCATTCCAAGAATTTATATTAAAGTGTTCATTGACATCACTAGGAATCCGAATAGAGAAAGGAGGTCTAATATAACAAATAATGATCTGTATGTTCGTCTAATATTTGGAACTGATCTAACGAATGCACAAACTGCGAGGCTGTCTGAGACTTGGGGTGGCAACGCGTTATATGGAGATGGGTCCCTAACTTTAAAAGTGACTGCACTGTGGACATTATTCGAAAGCACACCAAGAAAAAGTACTTTTTCAAAAATCTAGATAGCTCTCCAGGATTGGAAGAAAAAGCGATCAGTAATAAAATTTTAAGTCTACATCATACATCACCCGATAGCCTTTTTCGGGACGGACGCTTTCGATTTGCCTTGGAAAGAGCAGCTCATTTGCATATACCTCCCTGTCCATGGCACCTCAAAATGTCGTCGTTAAGCTTCTATGAGGAAGCCGAGTCTATGGCCAACGTCCATTTGAAACGGCTTTCTCTTTCCGAAGACTGGAGATCTAGGATACTCAAATCTCTCTCTGGAATTTATGACGGTAAAAAGTTCACGGTTCAGTTGCAGATTTCTGCTGGTTGTATATCCTTCGACTTCCATTGCCTTAATTGTGGCAAACTGTACAACGACGTTGAATAAGCATTTGTGGATTGCCCGTTTGTCAAATTTTAACTAAGTTTCTGTCATTCAACGTGAAGGGACTTAAGACCAACGACGATAAGTATACCAAAGCAACGATCCTATTTGGTCTCCTAAAGAAAAAAGGACACAATTCCCCTAAAAGTAAGGCACTGGAGTTTGCTCTATCAAACTCCAAAGCTTACATAGCGAGTTGTTTGACAAAAAAAGAAACTATCAAACCGTCTATTCTTCGGTCCGTGATGATCTCTGCTGTCGCCCGTTACGCCACCCTCACTCTCAAGATCCCCTCCGTCTCCGAGGATTCGTGGGTTTTTGCGGGGAACGTCATCAAATTTTATCCTTCAAAATCAGAAAGATATTTTAAAATTATGAAAAAAATTGTGAAATATTATAAATAGTTACCCGTATGATATGTTTTATTGTTATACCTCTTGTTTAGATTTTTTATTATAAACTATAATGTTTATTTTACTTATATATTATATTTTTATATAATTTTATATCTATTATCTAAACAATAAAGGAGGAAAAAAATGAATTTTATATTTACAACATCCATATTGCTACGTGTTGCTTATTATTAAAATTAGTATTGATTCTTTGATTCCCATTGTTACGTTTATGATTTGTTTAAATTTTAATAATGAACAGAGCTGGGATTCGGTAGAAAAATCTAAAGCCAGTTCGGTATTTGGTATATACCTAATACCAGACTTGTGAACGGAACGCAAAATTGAACGGCGTTCAGCTGAACGCACGTTCAATGAACGGAACGCTGAACGGAACGCAACTTTTTTTTTGAACGTTGAACGCAAAAAAAAGAGTTTTGCGTTCAGCGTTCAATTTTTTCAAACATTTCTTGGACTTTTTTCGGAAAAAACGTCATCACTTTTTTTGAAATTCTTTTCTAAAAAAAAAACGTCATCACTTTTTCTGGAGATTCTTTTCTAAAAAAAAAACGTCGTCACTTTTTTTCAATATTTGAACGCTGAACGCTAACGGAACGCTGAACGCAAAAACATTGAACGGAACGCTAATTTATTTTGAACGCTGAACGGAAAGCTGAACGCAAAAAAAGCTGAACGCTCACAAGCCTGCCTAATACCGATCGATATCGGTATTCGATAGATTTTGTTATATATCTACAGTATCGATCGATATTCGGTACGGTAGATTAGAAAGAGAGAAAAATGTATGTATGTATCTGCTCTTACTTCTTCATATGCATTTAATATCGGACAGTTTATAACAAAGAACAATTAAATACATCATTTGTTATAATTTATTAGAGATTATTTGAAATTTAATACATACTAATCTTATATAAATTATATATGTACTTGGATTTTTTAAGAAATGGAAGGCTATATTTTTTTTCATTTACTGTCTCTTATTGTCCGATATTAAATGCACTTTCAGGTACTCTAGTATTCAATGCATAGCATAGCTTATATTGAATGTATATTTATGTATCTGCTCTATAATACTATAAGTCGTAGTTGTTTATTTATTTTGCGAAGTTCAAATTCTTCACACAAGGGAGCGCTTGGGCAAAGCGACAGATAAACGATGTTTCTCTGCTATTGAAGGGAATAAACTCTCTACATCTATATTTCTCTATGTGAATGTCACAAAATCATACTTTCAAATATACTGTACCGATTGTCAATCGGTACAGTATTTGGTAGTTTCTACCAAATATCGTATAATCGGTTCGTTATTTGAAATGTACCGTCGGTAGTATCGAATACCGATTTCCATTCGGTAGTCGCAGCTCTGATAATGAGATTGTAAATATATGAATTATTAAAAGATCTTTGGTAATTAAATTCATATCAGAATAAAGAAATTCGCCACTTTTTTCGGTCATTGAGTGTGAGATTGAAGGAACCGTTTTTATAAGAAATTATAAAACCTATATTTTAAAAATAAAAATGTTGGCCATTTGTAAAAAAATTATTACAAAATGATATTTAGATGTCTTATCCGATTCTTTCCCCTATAAAATATCATCGATATGTTCCTGGAGCTTGACGCTCAGCCATCGATTTGAATATACAAGTAGGGCATAACTTAATATTTAAATAAATACACAATATTTTATCTACTATAGTTTTTCCACTATCACCCTACATGTATGTATGGATATTGCTCACAGGATTAACAATTTTTCTTTATTCTGATATCAATTTAATTATCAAAGATCCTTTAATCATAATTAATTCTTATTTCTATCATTACAATCTTCATTATAGATATTTCAAAAATCATAAACGCAACAATGGGAATCAATGAAGTCACAAAACTTATTATTACTTATAATAACAAACCCGTAGTAATATCAAAGGGTTCCCAAAGGATTATGACCACAAAGCTTTGTGACTACAGCTTTGTGACTACAGGTTTGTGACTATACAGGCTTGTGACTACACAGGTTTGTGACTATACAGTTTTGTGACTACACAGGTTTGTGACTATACAGGTTTGTGACTGTACAGGTTTATGACTACACAGACTTGGGACCAAGTGTTAGGGGTCGTACACAAATCACACAATGCTATATGATTAATATGTCTCAATGAGTTTTTTGGCATTGGATTTGGGTTGGCTTATTGATGAATTATTCAATGTGAGTTGGTATTCCAGTTCCGCCATAGCCCCTGGGAGGGGCAAATAAGACGGCCAAGAATTAAGACGGGGTAAAACTTGCTTTTGGGGTTATATTGGGGTTCGATTTGGGTTGGTGAGATGAATTATTCATTGTGAGTTGGTATTCCAGTTCCGCCATTGCCCTGCAGAGGGGCAAATGTGACGGCCAAGAATTCAGACGGGGTAAAACTTGCTTTTGGAGTTATATTGGGGTTAGAATTTGGGTTGGCGAGATGAATTATTCATTGTGAGTTGGTATTCCAGTTCCTCCATAGCCCCTCAGAAGGGCAAATGTGACGGCCATGAATTAAGAGTAGGTAAAACTTGCTTTTGGGGCTATATTGGGGTTGGATTTGGGTTGGCGAGATGAATTATTTGTTGTGAGTTTGTATTCCAGTTCCGCTATAGCCCCTCAGAGGGGCAAGTGTGACGACCATGAGTTAAGAGTGGATAAAGCTTGCTTTTGGGGTTATATTGGGTTGGATTTGGGTTGGTGAGATGAATTATTTATTGTGAGTTGGTATTCAAGTTCCACCATAGCCCCTCAGAGGGGCAAATAACACGGCCAAGAATTAATAGTGGATGAAAGTTGCTTTTGAGGCGATATTGGGGCTTAATTTGATTTTATCTGACTTTTGATTTCACCTATAGGTTACTCGGAGAAAGGGTTGATTTGCTCCTAAAATTTTAAGAGAACTGGATTGTATTCAATGCCGTGCAAATACTTTTCTTTGGAGGTCAACTCTCACCCGGACCTGATGGATCTCTCTCAAACAAAATTGGATAGTTTGAAATCGAGTATATTGAAGAAGTAAATAGGTCTAACTAGTGTTTGTAATTTATTATACGTCGTCTTCAGGGACAAATTTGAGAGCTGGAAGGCATTTTATAAGAACGTTCAATTCGGGCTGGGAATCAAATTTTTTCTTCAGGCCTATTTTTGCCACCTTCCTCATAATGGATTGAGATAGATGAATTCCGGTATTTTTGTTTGGTGGAATTCAGTCCGAAAAGCGCTCATTGCAGCAATTTCGAAATCCAAGACTACTTTCCGGGGACAATATCCATCTAAAAGTTCTTTGACGTTTTGAAACATTCTCCTATACGTTTGATCATTTTATTTGGGAGGAGATAATAAATACAGGGAGGGTAACTACTCCCAACTTTTGCATGGATTGTGTACAGCTGAAACCAAATTTCCGTCACAAGCTCAAAAGTTCCATCACAAAACCAGTCCGCATCCAACAAGCACTCCACTAGTTCTCTTTTTCCTAGTCCCAATATTCTTTCAGGGTCATTTTTTCCAGAATCAAAAAGAATACTGTCGAGATACTTCTCTGGGATATCAAAATTATTCCTCGTTGGGTTTGGAATTGCATTTATTTGTTTACGCCTCTGGTTTCTCACCATTTCCTCAAGAGCTGCTTTTTGGGGCATCCTTTGCAAAACGTCTGATACCTCCAAGAGTCCTCCAGCAATAATTGCTTTAGTTTGCGAGTGGTTATCTGGATTTCCAGCATTTTCTCTAATTCTGATTTTACAGCCCTCATCTCTGATTGCAACGGATCTCCATAATGTGAGTGGTTGGTAGGAGGAGTAAGAATTTGGCTATTGAAAGTCTTCATCATGGCTCCACATTTTAACCGATTGACCATTCGGCATCTCCATGTGATGTTTCTATCCGGGTTATTCCTTTTGATGATGTAATCAAAACCTTCGTATCGAAGAACTTCATTTCCCCTAGAAGATTTGGAAAAATGAAGCTCCATTATCCTCCAGAAGACTTTAAAACGAAACTCGAGTGAGTTTATAATGGTAAAATAGTCTGTGTGTTTTAATATATTATTCTAATTCGAATAGCGAAGTAGTAACTGAAAAAAAAATCCTCCACAAAATGCACGCATAAAAGCGTACTTAGTCGGATGCATATTCGTATTAAAAGAA
>CP045900.1:17214130-17249426 GCA_013387185.1 Caligus rogercresseyi | reverse complement strand
GGGAATAAGCTCCTTATATCTTTCTATCTCTATGGTAGTAGCATGCATATATCTCAAAGCGGTGTGCTATGTCCGAAAGAATAAGAAGGGGATCACAAGGTTGATCTGAAAATTGCGGGCACGGCAAAAAATGACACGAAATCTACATCCCTACTCTTAACATAGGTAGTGCGACAGCTCAGGAGAAGCTTGATAGAGAGGGGAAGGGTCAATTTTATCGATGCCCCTCAGTCAAAAAGACCCTCCGCTACATTGAGCAATGATGGTTATTCATGGCCAAACGGATGGCACAGCAATTTTATCGTACGGAATCGTATTTAAAAAATAATTATTATAAAATTATGTATGTTGCTCTTCACCTATTCCATACATTCCATTCCTTGTAAATGCACTCCGGGAATACCAAATAAACCCATCGTCTAAAACATCTTCAGTATTCTGTCATAAAAGCTATTTAATTCAATATCTGTCACAGCAATACAGTGTAATAGTATCGAAATAACAAATACAAGAAACAAAATAAAAAAGCCTCATGATTTACTGATATGTATTTTTGTTATGTACTTGTTATTATTATTCTTGAAATCCCCCCTTAATTGATAGGTTCCTCTTTTTTTAACCAAAGGGGGTTGTAATTATACTCCTCTATATATATACCTACCTATACACATTCGAACCGGCTTCCGATGGGAAAAACAATTCTAAAAATAAATGGAAATACGCACAAAAAAATTCAGACTAATAGTAGTTATTAGTCTACCAACTTATTCTGATGTCATGTTGTATTCTTCTTACCTTATCATTCCTTGTACTGCCGTGGGTTAATGCAAGTTATAGGTAGCAATTTTTCATGTTTCTTTTGTTCGGCTGAGAAGTTGATGGGGGAATGCATTTTTTACAATAAAAAAACTCAACGGGAAAATTACTATTTGAAAAGAAAACATAATAAACTGTTTATCATAATAATATGTAAATGTAAAACTATATAAATCGTTGTATTATAATTGATTCTTTAAATGTTTTATATTTCTAAGGAACACATTTTTTATCAATGATAAAATATATATTTATTATTCTAAAAGTATAGCGTACAAATAAAATACACTCAACATAGAAAACCAATATATAAATAAAGACATTATGCTAAAAGCATAAATGAAATTTTTAATTCAAAATGTATGTTTAAAGAAGAAGAAAAAATGGTTCACTGTGTCAACACAGGAGACTATACGGGACTGTGACTATATTTGATTGTGACTATGTAGGATTATGACTATAGAAGATTGTGACTATATAGGATTATAACTATACAAGATTGTGACTACTCAAAATTTATGGGCCATGTATCATATGTGGAGCTACTTAACGGTTTTTTGGAGTATATGGGTCTCGACCATGGGATGGCCGTTGCTCAAAATGATGGGTAGAATGGCTTAGCCACACTTACGCGTATTAAGGATCTCATAAGCTCATGATTCAAGCTCATGGCCTTGATTCAAATGAGGGGTTGTATTAGGTGTTGAGGTGTATTGCGTTTGGGCCATGGGAGTGTCGTTGCTCTGAGTGTTTGGCAGAACGGCTTGAGCCCCCGTACCTAACCATGCATCATATCATAGGTTACTTAAGGGTTTTTAGGTATTTGGGGATCGGCCATGAGGTGGCCGATGCTCAGGTTAATGGACAGAATTGAGGGTCTCATAAACTCATGGGATTGTGTCGAATGAGGGATTGCATTAGGTTTCAGGATATATTGGGGTTGATCATGGGATGGTCGTGGCTCTGGTGCTCATAGTGGTGGGCCAATTAATCCATGACCATGATCATATGAAGTGTTAGGGTGTAGTCGATTATATCCTTCTCTCTGCTCCTATTTTGTTCTCTGCTCCTACTTGCTTCTCTGCTCCTGTATGTTCCTCTATTTTCCGTCCTTTTCTTATATAAATGCATTACCAGATGGGGCGACGGACGTTTCTTTTTCTTTCTCAAAGAGACTATGTATAAATATTTGTAGCCTATTTGTATAAAAAAGAATTCCCGTTTATGAAATATGCATCCGTTTAGATCAGTTCAATGGAGGTGTTAGTTATTTACACTTTCGGTTACAGGGGAGTATACTGGAGTTGGCAAGTGAAGGAAAATCACTCAGTGCCTTGATTTAATTATTAAACATATTATACTGGCTACAATAAACTTTCGCTAAACATCCTTATAAATAGAAATTACAAATATGGGATCCTTTAGAAGACATCATGTGTTGACAATAAAGAAGATGCAATAATGATATGGAATGAAATATCGCTTCACTCGCGGCTTTTGAGGAGTAAACATCAATTCAGAGAGAAGAATGTCTTCCTCCTAACAAATACTAAATGTACCTTCTCAAGGGCCATTTATTGAAAAATCCTTTAATGGACTCCTCAGATATACCCATATGTTTATTTATTAAAGCAACTATTATATTGAATAAAGTAATGAACGTATATTTGGTTTGCTCATATCCCTAAATAAATGGATCGTCATCCTGACTATTACAAATAGAAAAAGAGAAATACGACATGTTTACCAATTGAAATTAACATATTTTTTGTGGATGAGAATACGATAACTACTTTCTTATTAGTCAGGTTTGTGGACGCTCGCAACCTTAGCGTTCGCCCATTCGATTTGGAATTTTTTCGTTCAGGCGTTCGTCCGTTCATTTTTTAGCGTTCGTTCGTTTGTTTTCCTGTTCATTCGTTGGTTCAATTATTTTAAGTACCTAACTCAAATTTAAAAAAAATTATGATAAAAAAACGTCGTCACTTTTATTCAGAATGACTCTCAGTAACTTCCATTACACTTCAGTCAGTAAAAAAAAAGTCCTCACTTTTTTCTCAGTGATATAAGAAACATTGATTCAACTTCTTATATAAAAAAGTGTCCGCACTTTTCGCACAGAACGTATCTTTTAAAAGTTTTCTTTAAAAAAATATTAATTGAACGGCCACCAAAAAAAAATCCGCTCGTCCGTTCATTTATAATCCGTTCAGGCGTTCGATTTGAACGTGCGTTCGCTAACAGCGGTTGTTGTTCCGTTCAACCCACTTCCCTGTTATTAGTATATAATCTAACAATAATATTCGGCATATGCTAAGTTCAATGAAATTATATGATCCGATGCCTTGTTTTTTTAATAGATATAAAAATCACTATTTCAAAAATGCGAAATATAAGGTTCTTTTCATTCTAAAAGACTTTTTCTTTTAAAAAAATGAAGGAAATGCCAAAAAGTGGGGGAAAATATATATATTATGGGATATAGGTATATACATATATACGTGGGTATAATTTTTTGGCAAGGGAACAAGGACAGGTGGTGGTTCTTCTGCAGAGAAGGAGGATATAATAATATAATACTACTGTTGTTTTTGTTCGTTCCTTTAAGCCTTGGAAGTGGCTCTTAGTGTATTACTGGTATCATAGAGAATGTAAATTATCAAGGCAACTTATTATAGCATTGAATTTCGCCTTAACTGCAAAGATCTCCATTCTTGAGAGAGTGAGACTTCAAATTTTATGAAATAGGAAGTGTAATGACGTTACTTTGCTTATTTATGATAAAACATGAAATGAGATGACGTCACTCTTCTTATTTTATGATATAAGTATAATCCAGCTTATTAATAAAAGAAAAAAGGGAGAGGTTTGTGATTAATTTGATACTATAATCAAAGAGATACAATAAAGATGTCTCTATGTTTTCTAATCGACAGCTGTCTTTCTCTTTCTATGTCATGTCGAACATAAAGTAATCCCTAGCCTCCTTGTCAATATATAAGAGTTACTTTTATCAAAAAGTTCGTATGGGTGGGTAAATTATCGGAGAAGTCCATTCAAGGGATTCGTAAATGAGATGAGCTCATGAAGGAGATACAATTTGTATTTATGAGGATGAGTTTTGGGCTCTCTGAATTGATCTTCACTTCTCAGCGGTACCGTGTGAAGGGATACTTTATTGCATAAGGTTTTATTATCATTCCATCCTTTATTTATTTTTAACCAATCACGTTTCAAAAGCACATTCTTTTTCTTATCCCTTCTTCTTGTTTATCAAATGCACAATAGAGGGCAGCCATGATGGGAATGATTTTGCGTCATGATACGACAGCTGGACAATCGATGACTTTTTTCCTTCTCCCTGGAATGTCCACTTATTATATATTTATACGTCGGTGTAATCAACATTCATATAATTCGGATTTTAATCTCCTTCTCTCTTTCAAATCATGTTTATTTTATGAAAAGACATTCTATTGTCCCCCCCCCCCCCAAAAAAAAAAAAAGAGGTGAAAAGGTAGCCCCCACCTTCAAGCATACTTTGTCTTCCTGTCATTCTCTATTGTTTAAAGAGGCGTTATAGTTATATACATAATATATGTATACACACACACATATATATGTAGAGGCAGAATATATAACTGAATAGGAGGCCAGGGCATCATTCATTCACGAAAGTCAAAGGAAATCAGATGCTTATATGAGATGTCTATCACCAGGAGAGGGAAATGATGTCAAAGTTTCATTTCAAATAAAAGTGTTGCTTAGTGCCTAGTGGTTCTCAATCTTTTATGTTCATACAATCTTTGACCCCCGACACACACTACATAACACAATAAAAATATGATGCCGGGTGATACTACAGCGGCCCTTAAGCGATCAAACGTAGATGCCAGATATGAAATGTCAGTTAGAACCATTTGTTGACCTACAACAGGGGTTGGCAGTTATCCCCCCACGGGCCTATTTTGTTCACCATCCCCCCTTCTCTTTGTTCCAAAAGATGACGTACATTTGATGAAAAAAAAAAACCTTACAAACTAAAACTACGGCAAAGAAAAATATAGCCACCTTGACTATATTTTATCCTCATATAAAACTTCAAATCTACTTAAAGACTTCAAATTCCTGCCCTACTGAAACTCCGATCACCATACCGCTCTTGCATCCTTTCGTCTCCTGTCAAAGGTCTTAAAACCCAACTCTGGAAATTGAATATTATTCACTGGAGTGTTGACACCAGGGGCGGAGTGGCCACCGGGAGTACCGGGACTATTCCGGTGGGCCACTGATTTGAAGAAACATAAACGGCCGTTTATCCCAGATTTAGGAGTGCCAATGTGGGGCTGGCGATATAATTAAATATGTGCCTGAAAGATCGAAGCTCTACATAAGTAATCAAAAGGATTTTAAGAAGACATCGTGCATTTTTAAACCAATCCAATAAATGATTTGTCCTTTTATAAAAGGTTATTCTTCAGGGCAGTAAATATGAACTACAATGTTCATTTATGTATTTTTGCAACTGCCTGAATAGTTTTACACTGTTTCTGCATATAATTTTAGTGTATTTTATTTTACACTGTATAAAATTTTGCAGTTAACCGAATAAAATATTTTAACCGAAAAAAAGCATAAACAGCTGTTAACAACCTCCCAACGGCCCAGCCCATATTACGTTCTCTATAATGGGCTAAATACCTCTCTATACTTCAATTTATACAAGTTACATGCGAACTAACTAACTTATATACCATGTGCATGGTATGAAACTTAGGGTTAAAAAAGTATTTTGGACTCACTAGTTGTCGCGCGTCTAACTCCTCAGCTCTGTTTTCAAGTACATTTTATGTGGAACCAATGGTGTCTGCAAACTAATATAAAATACTCACTTGCAGCCCTCAACCTGGATGTGTCTTGTTGTGTTGAATGTGCCACCGACGGAGCGGCCAACATGAAGGGCGCCTACAAAGGCTTCTCGGCCCTGCTCTCAGAAGAAGCTTCCAACCAAATACATGTTGGTGCTATGCACATGTGCTAAATCTGGTATTAGCAGACACAACAGGCAGTGTCATACAGAGCACCACACTTTTCAACTTTCTTAATAACATTGCTGTCATCATTAGGGAATATTACAAAAGGATGAGACTGTGAGAGCAAACCAGATCTAACAGGTGTCACAAGAGACTGCATCCTATAGGCCAGACACGGTGGCGGGCAAAAGATGCTGTGCTCAAAAAGGTATTTGGGTGTTTTGGAAATCCAGACAGGGTCCTATATGCGGTCGTGGTTTTGACACTGCTGGTTATGCAACAAGACCAGACCATGAAGGCAACAACCAGAGCCAAAGTGAAAAGTGAAAATTAAACATGTCTGCCCTTAAAAAGTACAAGGTGAGATACTCAGAAGAAGAATCACCAGAAGACACAGAGGAAGGAGAAGGGAATGGGCGAGGCAATGTTGAAGGTCCAGAATTGAAAAGTGTCAAGTCCAAGAATTGTGCCCTCTGTGTTCATGTCATCGTGTCACAATGCAATTTATTCACATACGCCTACCACACACTTTGTCTGGCATACAAATTTCTTCTTACTCTGCCCACTACTCAAGTAGCATGTGAGAGATGTTCAAGCATGATCCTGGTTACAAATGATGGCTTTCTCACTGGTGTTTAGAGTCACCTGAATTGGTGGACAAAAAGTCTTACAAAGTATTGTCGTGTAAACTTGAAGCCTTAACTTTTTGTAAAATGAAGGTCATGAACTTGGCGAACAATTAATGACCAATGTGAAGTCACCTTACAATTGTTATATTTTAAGTTGTGTGAAAAGTTATAGTACGATAATGCAAATGAACGACAGTTAAAAAAATAGAACATAATAGTGTACTAAAATTTTAATAATACATGTTTACACAAAAGTAAATAGATAAAAGAACGTACAAACTATATGTATATAACCTTTCAAAGGTCACAAAATATGACAGTATACAGTGTATACATATTGGGGTCGGTATAAGGCCGGCTAGGGTAAAATAGCTCCGTTGGATAAATTCTTCCCACTCCGCCCCTGGTTGACGCGATATATTTTTGATCATAAAAAAGTGAGGAGTCAATGGAAAAGAGGCGTATATCATAATGGGACGCCATTATAAACACCCTGACTTGTACTAAGTATATTTTCATGAGAAACGGAAAAAGAGGCTCAATCAAGAGTGATAGTAGAAGTTTAATTTCTATCACATACCGATTTTATAGTCACAAAAATATATATCACAAGAACCACCATTATCCAGGGTTGTAGGAATATGATAAATCAAATTTCTAGGCATAAACGAACTTTTAACACACAAAACGCAGTTATGACTTTTTTAGCATATTTATCACAATTTTTTTAATATTTTCTAGAGGTTGCGACTTCTTTTCTAAGAAAAAGGTATTTTTTGGACTAAAAACGCTGTCACTTTTATCCATAATGACATTTACAAACATTAATTGAAGTTATTTTCTATATAAAAAAGTCGTCCATTGTTCTCCATGAATTTAGCCTGTTTTGCTTATTTTTCCGATAGAGATAAAAAGATATAGAGAGCTTATTCCCTTCATCTGTATTTTTGTGTCCAATATAAGCAAAGTGGTTTGTACTACGTCATCGTAAGATGATCATAGAGATGGAATCTATCTCTATGATCAGCTTACGATGACGTAGTACAAATTACTTTGTTTAGTTTGGGCACATGCGACAGCTGAACGATGTTTCTCTGCTATTGAAGGGAAGGCTCTCTATATCTATATATCTCTATAATTTTCCCCCATATTTCTTGGTATATACAAGATTATTTATATTCCGTACTTTTACAGCCCTCCTAATACAATTCCACTAAAGAAGGTATTTGTTAACAAATCAGCGCCATCTCTAGGAAAATATATCAATGTCTCATTTCCCCCCTTTCAAACGGACCGAAATTTAAATAGTTTTTCTTGTCATGGACATTCTGGGACACTTATAAAAGAACATGAGGCTGCAATATATGTATAAAAACGGAAGTGAGCGATTCTTTTAGGTTATTGCATCGTCGTCTTCTTTTATTGATCTCCATGCATTCTAGGAATGTGAAGAATTTCATAAAGTTTATAGTTATTATTATTATTATTGTACTTCCATGTTTTTTAGGAATGCCAGAATAAGCGGAAAGAAAACGGCTGTTTTTAAGCCTTGACTTGTCAAAAAAGTATATTTATAATGTTAAAAAACAAACAATCCCTGGAAGGGAAATGCAATTACATTTTGCAAATCATTTTAAACGCGTTCCGGGATCTTGATGCGCTCACGTTCGAACAATATGTCTCATGGATGAATAAACGCTGATGTACATATATTGCTGACCACAGTGCCTTTGAGTAGAGATATAAAGATATAGCAAGCTTATTCCCTTCAATAGCAGAGAAACATAAGTTCAGCTGTATTCTGCGGCCAACATAACAAAGTAATTTGATCTACGTCATCGTAAGTTGATCATAGAGATAAAAAGATTTGTTACTTTTGGGCACAATGACGTATTTCTCTGAAGAATCCAATAAGCTCTCTATGTCTTTATATCTCTATGGTTCTGGATGCATTGACTGTTGATTCATAACATGGGGCTGACGAAATCTCAGAACAAACAGATTTCATATCATAAATTAGTACGTGTTCTGATTTAATAGCAAATTATATGTTATTTTTATAAATCAAAGGGAAAATATTTACATGTACAAAGAAGGCAATTGAATTGTGTTTGTTATAAAATGTATTATTTTTATGATTTTACCACCTTTTTCAGCAGAGAGAGCATTTATTTATTGTAAATAACAATGTAAGAGATATAAAAACACAAAAGGTTGCGTGATTAATGAAAGATTGTCCACAATACGAATAGAATTACAAGTGCAAAAACATTGTTATTCAGCCTATGAATTAATGAATCCTTCAATTATTATGAATTAAATAAGGGAAATCTCATAACAACATTTGGAAAATTAATGTTTTTTTAAGATACTCTGTTCACAAAACACAACCAAACTAAATTCTGTTTATTAAAATTGAGTTGAATACGTAAAAATACACAAATAAACATTAGAGGTTCAACTTTTTACCTTAATTAAAATAACTGATAATACCAAAAAACCGTGGTAAAATAATAAAATACAAATAATATCAAACTGAAGTGTTTAAATGTTTTACTCTTAATAATTTCGGTTCCCTTAGAGAACTTAATGGGCAGTAATTAAGTTCCTCAAACTCCCTTGTCCACCAACTATCGTCGAAGAAAGAAAGGTATTTAGAGGCCCTGAGCGGCATACCTACTTCAGGCCGGTGGTAAAACAACCTTCCATTCCCAAGTTCATTTTCTGTAATCCATTTCGCAATGAAGGCCTTTGTAGTCAAAGAATATATACCATTGCTTAAACCAAACTTTGCTCTTTGATTTTCCCTCCAATCTTCTAAAATGGGGTTTCACAAATCGTTTTAAACTCCTGATTTTGTCGATCAACAAAAGAATGTGTAATGCTATCATTGAGGGTTCGGGAGTCCTTGCAAGGCCTGAAGAATTTGATTAGATCTGCTGAGTTGAAAAGAGGGATAATAAATGTTTATTTCGTTTTGGTAATCCTTCAATAATGGATAAACATTCACTATAAGGATGAGACAACAAAAAAATATAGAGAGCTTATTCCCTCCAATAGCAGAGAAATATTGTTCAGCTGTATTCTGGACACAATGACGTATTTCCCTGAAGAATCCATAGATATATTAAGATATAGAGAGCTTATTTCCTCCAATAGCAGAGAAACATCGTTCAGCTGTATTCTTGACACAATGACGTATTTCCCTGAAGAATCCAATAAGCTCTCTATGTCTTTATATCTCATGGATGGGACGTTGAAAAAGAAAGAAAAAATGGCGCCATCTAAAAGTTGGGTCGTATGGATGATTTGTGTTCAACAGAAAAAGGAGGAGGTACTCTAGATAATATAGAGTGCCGAAGCAGTATATGGTTGCGCTTAAATTGCAAGTATTTTTTATGATCTCAATTGCTGGGAAAGAAAGCGACACAAATAACGGCAAGGGATTACTTTATACCCAACCTGATATAGAAAGAGTAAAAAACAGCTATCGATTAGAAAAAAAGATTCATCTATCTTGTATCTCTCTGGCATCTCTTTTATGATAGTATCAAATTAATCACAAACCTCTCCCTTTTTCTTTTATTAATAAGCTGTTGTTTATATTAAACAGCTTAAGTTCTTCTATTCTGGAGGAGGAACTTTGATACAGAGTTCCCTCCTGTGTCTGGAGTTACATATTCCATAGGACTCGTGAAATATTTATTAGTATTTAGCTCATTTTGCATCTAAAAGAAGCACTCAGAGATGCCAAAATTTTATCACTTGTTCCTTTTGGCAATTCCAACAACTCCACAAAGTTTCATGCGAATCCGTTCCGCACTTTTTGAGTTATTCTGCTGACAAACAAACAAACCAACCAACCAACGCCAGTGAAAATAATACCTCCTTCGGCGGAGGTAATAAAAGAAATAAACCAAAGGGGTTGCTGTTTTTGTTATTGCGTTATAATAAACAGTTTGAGTTATTATATTCTTCATATCAGGGTTCCTCAAGAATTAAAAAATTCAGGCTATTTTGATGACCCAAAAATATTAATAGCAACAGCTTATAAATAATAGAAAAAAGGAGAAGTTTGTGATTAATTTGATACTATATTCACTCAAATACTTACCTGTCTATGTATTGGGGCCATTTGTTCCATGAGTCATTATTTTCAATTTCTACCTTATTTCTTTCTAGGTCGTATTTTCCTCGGCCAATTCTTCCTAATGTATAATATTTTCAAAGATTTGTTATGTTTTTGGGCTGAAAATTGTATACATATACAGTATAAACGATGTAGCAGTATATTTGAAACACTATAGAGGGCAGGAGCGTCAAGAGACTTAGGTGTACATAAGAGTCATCTATATGTAAACTCCCTAAGCTCATGATATAAACAATAACAAACATTGCCTTCAATATTCAGAAGTGCTGGTGTTATTGCAATAACACCATATTTATTGTACATAATATATTGTACGAATTCTTCCTTTCAAATGATCACGGATGAGGAAGCCAAGGAAAAGGGCCTCAAGATAGGAGTAGAAGACTTTTCCTTGGATGTCTTCCGTGTCTACGCTTCCTGCCTCAGTGGAGAGGACCTCTGGCATCTCCTCGGAGATCGGATATGCCTTGACATGTCCATCGCACAATTGTTCCACTCCTATGTCGCAGTCTCTTTACGAGACGTGGACTTTACCTCATGGATATCCGAGGCCTCCTCTCTCCTAGACGTACTCCTTGATGAGTTCCAAGCCGTTCTGGAATCCGCATATACACAAAAGAATGATGAAGGATCGGTTGAGCTTCCAGAGCGGATAAGCCGAGGCCTTTCCTTAGATTTGAAGGCCTCCTGGAGCACTAAGAGTGACTCTGGTATGCTCTCCCAGCTGAAGGCCGCCTCTTCACTCAAAGCCATCTCTGCGGAGCCCATTCATCCATCCTTTAATATCGTTACACAAGGCTTTGCCCTCTCGGAAGAGGAGAATGGAAGTTCATTTGCTAAGGAGGGCAGTCAGGAAGTTGTTCAAAAATCACCTAACGTTCTTTTGGGCAATGACAAAAAAGTCAGAGAGGATACTCAAGAAGAGACACTGACAAGAAGAGAAATGGATGATCCCCAATTCTCCCCTACAAAGAACTTAAGACTTGCCCCAAGTGTAATAAAACCTTTGCCACCAACAGATATCTCCGTCATCGTCACTTAAAGACCTGTAAAGGTCCCGAAGCGCCCCCTAAAATCAACATTCCCTAATCCGCTGCAATAAGTGTGACAAGGAGTATCGTACCTCTTGGCACTTCAACCATCATATCTCCGTCTGTGGCTCTTCCTCGGAGACGGACTCCATGTCTTGGAAGAACAAGAAGGCCTGTCTCAAATGCGGAAAATTATTTGCGTCCCTGGAGGAGAAGCAAAAGGCCCAGCACAACTGCGATCCTCCCAAACACTTAAGTGTCCGGAGTGCGACTATTCCTCATACTTTATTCGCGTCGTAGAGGAACACTATAAGACTCGACATCGCAGGGATCGTTGCTTCTGCTGTGAGTCCTGCGGAAAGACTTTTACCTCCCGTAATAACCTCCGGTCACACATGAGGATCCATTCGGAACGGAAGCACACCTGCCCGAGTGCGGGAAAAAGTTTATTTATAAAACCAAGCTGGATCTTCATCTCACTACGCATTTTAAGAAAGAGATCCCTTGTGATAAGTGCGGGAAAGTCTTTCCAAATACCATCTACCTTAATCGACACATTCAAACACAGCATCCCCCGAATGGGGTTTGAAAAAGTTTAATTGCCCTTACTGCCCTGGAGCTTTAGAGAAAAGAAGTACACAAAAAAACACATTCGAAAGAAGCATCCCGGAATGTCCACTGACTGCTAGCAGCCTCCCTTACTTGATCCCTGATTCCATTAAAAATAGTAAGTGGCGAAGACGCCACTATGTATTGATATATCAATTGAATTCACTGAATCACAGTTTAAAAAAAATATATTTGAATATATGTTTATTTCGCTCCTTGATAAACGCCGGAATTGATTATGGACAAAATTTATCAATTTTTTTCAACAAATTATTTTACACGTGGTCACTATTTTGTTTAATGCTCTCTGATTAAGTCGACTAAACAATATATTTTTCTTACAATATGAATCCTTAAAAAAGTACCTTTTTTGTTGAAAGTTTTTTTATACCATTTTTTATGTCACTCCGCGTAATGATTTATGTTTTAAAGTATTTAAATATTCCTTATTAATTGTAATTACACTCAAATATCGGTTTTAATGAAAAAATTGTTAAATTAATATACTTTTTGTTAATAAATTGTCTGAATTAGTTATTAAAAGAGAACATTTTTATGAATAGTTATTCATATTAATGAAGAAATATTTAATTATCTACGTCAGACAATTTATTAACAAAAAAACGTATATGAATTTAACAAATTTTCCATTAAAACAGATATTTGAGGGTGATTACTATAGACTCTCACGGATTATTATTGACTAAAGGTTTTTACGAGGAAAACCTTACAATAATTAGATTAAAAACTATAATTTTCCTTTGTCGATTGCCTAACAAATTACTACACCAAATGTGTAATTGATTTAATTAAACTACCTAATAATACTGACAATACGTTCTAATAGGACAACGTCTTCTAATCTTAGCCGTGACGGTTTTCTATATATGAAACAACATTTCTATTCCTTAGTAGATACTAAATTTGGCAATAAAGGATTGAAAATATTAGGTTAAATTGGTTTGTGGATTAAGTTCATTATCATAAAGTGACAATAATTTAGAGAGGCGAATATCATAATTAAAATTATTAATTGTATTATCATTGGCATTTGCAAATTATTTAATGCATATCTCCAGTGGCACATATGATTAAATAAATAAAACCATAGCTTAAAAAAAATGTTTTTTTTATGTTTGCTCTCATTTGTCCAAAAATTGATGATCATTCTTACTACCAGACGTAGAAAAAAGAAGAAAATTGTTTACCAAATAAAAAAATGATGCTTTTTTTCTTTCAGTTGAAAACATTTTTTTGCCTATATGATTCAATAGAATTGCAGAATCCGACTGGATATAAATAAGCATTATAGCATTAAAATTAGTCTATCCAACCTAGGATCTTATCAATGAGGTAGACCAAAAATGGCCATCCCCTCTCGGGATTCGAACCTGCACCCCAACATTGAGAGTTGAACACACCAATGTGTTTTTGGTGATTTTACTAGAACTAGTTATTTCATATCCCTAATTATAATTTAATAAAAATATTCAAGATGAATCAATGATAGTAGCTGAAATAAACCTCCTTTTCTGGATAATTAATTTTACCAATTTTTTTAGCCTATAGGGTTCGACAGAAATGCATCCGACTGGATATAAATAAGCGTTATAGCGTGTAAATTAGTCCATCGGACCTCGGATCTTATCATTGAGGTTGACCAAAATTGACCTTCCCCTCTCAGAATTCGAACTTGCGCCACAACATTGATAGTTGAACGCACCTTAACGCATTGATTTGTTTACATTAATTAATTATATAATATTTTTTATGTACTATAGAGAAAGGGAGTTTTTATTTATTATTATTTTACTTTCAATCTTTAATATTTAAGACATTTAGTATTTCCCAATGATATCCTTGTGTGGCATAATGAGCGATAATTGATTATATCTCGGAATTCAAACTTTTTATTGTTCATCAATAGTCGCTACTTCGTATCAATGAAGAAATTAAAATTCAAAGATGATTTTTGTTCATTATAATTCATGTTATTGTTAGTAAACATTTTTATCGCTATAGGTTATTTATAAGTGTCGCAAGATTTATCATTTGTTTTTTAACAAAACCTTTAACTTATTATTTAAATATAAAGAATCTAAAGATTATTGGGAACACCCTCACAAGTAAAAAGGAAAAATGGTTCCGATACAGAATGTCGACATCTTTTCTGTTCATCAATAAATCAATGGATAATAAATATGAAAGGAACTGCAATTTCTGTTGATAAGAGACGGAAACATCTTGCCATTTATTTTTTAACTGTACAAAAATTAAGTATGATATAAATATGGCTTCGGAGCTTATCAAGAATGAATTCCAAACTTCAATCTCTATGTATGAATGGTTTGTGATGTTATCCCCCTCAAATAAAAACTTTTATAAGATTGAGAAGGTTATTAACAAAATCATATAAGCGGCGCAGTTTACAAACAGAGCGATCCCTACTGGTTTCGATACTTGGATCGACAAGGAGCTACTTTTTTAAAGAAATTTTAATGAAAAAGGAATTTAGTCAATTCTAGCGCCCAACCTTGACCCTAAGCATGCAATTTTTTGTCCACTTTCCGTTTTTTACATTGTTATTATCATAAAATACGTAGTTTATATTTTATTAAGCACTTTATTATATGTTTCATGCCCTTTTAGCAGTTGTTATCCCCATCCCCACTGATGTTTTTTTTACTAGAAAAATTGTAAATTTGTTTCCTCAAAGATGTGAGTAAATAACTATTTTAAAAAATATCTAAAGATTTAAACAATACAAAGCTAAAAGCTTTGTTGAAGAAATAATCACAAGCCTTGCAAAACTAGCAAAAAAATCCGATAGAGATATAAATTTAAAATAAAAAACCTAAGCTTTACATAATTTTATAAAGAAAATTGTTGAACAAAAGCGCTTGATGCATTCTATTTTCAAAAACTTTTTCTTTAGCAGAAATAAGTAATTTCCTTAGTTTTATGTTTTTTGGGCGAGGGTAATACAATAATTAGTTATAAACAAAGCCAGGATTCAGTAGAAAAAATCTACCGTTGGTCTCAGTTGTGTTAAATCAATATTGGTTGATTTGTAAAAAAAAATCTGCCGTCTGATAGGGATATCGGTATTCGGTAGACTCTAAGAAAAATATCCATCTACGGGAAGGGGGAGGATGCAACCTAAAAACATCAATTGCTATCGTTTGACTAAAACCATGTTATTACAATAATTAGTTATAAACATAGCCAAGATTCAGTAGAAAAAAAGCTACCGTGGGTCTCAGTCATATTCAATCAATATTGGTTGATTTGTAAAAAAAATCTGCTATCTGAAGGTGATATCGGTATTCGGAAGACTCTGAAAAAATATCCATCTACTGGAAGGGGGAGGATGCAACCTAAATAAAAATCCATCGCTACCGTTTGACAAAAACCATGTTATCGGTAGCAGTATTTGGTAGATTATTAAAGTTCAAAATGGTCGGTAGGGTAAAAAAGTACCACAGGTACTACTACCCTTTATCAATCGGTAGTCCAAGCTCCGTTTATTAGTATGTTACTACAAAGTTTATCTAAGCATTTTAATTGCTTTTAATCGATATTTTCAGAACAATACGGCCTGGCTAGAAATGACCCAAGTACCAAATCATTTTCCTTTTCTATCTTGGACCATTTCTGGTCCAATTTCTTCGTAGGCCGTATTTTCTTCGGCAACTTATTTATAATATCTCTTATTTCATAAGAAGTTGACCCAAATTTGTTGATCAGTGCTATGAATGATGAATATACAAAATAACTTTGCAGTTTTTGATGAAGTCATTTACTTATTCCGGTTGTATAATAAATTATTCTTTTAACATATACATACGTTAATATACGGTAGTTGCATAAATACCCGGGTTATTTGTGGCAAATAATTAAAAATATAATAAAGTTCGTATGAATAATTAAGAGCCACTACATGATTACAACCTCCCAGGACGACTTCATATCTTTCTAGAAAGGAGAAGAGGCCGGCCAAATTAATGCAATAATAATAAAAAACCAAGTTTTTTTTGTTTATGCAATAAAAGCAAAAAAATACATTTTTAGTGATCAATCATAAATATCAAAAATATCCTAAATTTTTTAAATATCTCAAATCATAGCTGTTTTTTAAATACATATTTATTACCTCCGCCGAAGGAGGTATTGTTTTCACTGGCGTTGGTTTGTTGGTTGGTTGGTTTGCGAGCAGGATAACTCAAAAAGTACCGAACGGATTCGGATGAAACTTTGTGGAGTTGTTGAAATGCCAAAAGGAACAAGTGATTAAATTTTGGCATCTCTGAGTGCTTCTTTAAGATGCCAAATGAGCTAAATACTAATAAATATTTCAAGTTAGCCTACTCTGCCAATAGATGTCGCTAAGCTGTGAAATTGGGTACCGGAGCGTCTTCCTCTTGAAATTTCCGTCGAGGGGAACCCTCCCCCCTCCCTCTACGCCACCCCAGTCGTAAAAATCCGCCTCGGAAGGCTCATAAGGATCCCGTGACGGCGGAGGTTTACACTCTCTGAGTGTATACACGCCTCTAGTTTATTGTTAAATTTTATGCTACTTTCTATTATTTGTTTTTCTATATATATTATTTGTCTTAAAAAGAAGAATAAATGTTCATAGTATGTGGACTATCAAGAAAAAATGAAGTTATGTCGTGTATTTTATAAAAATTATTAAATATATATTTTATTATTGTATAAGACTTAATATAATATCTAATATAACCAAAGAGCATATATATATAGAGGGATATTAGGAAGAAATGGACCAGGAAAATATGGACTAGGAAGAAATGGACCAGGAAGGACCAGGAAGGAATGGACCAAGGTAGAAAAGGAGAATTATGACTCATGGAAGAAATGGACCAAATACATAGGTAGGCAAGTTTTTAGTGGAATGTATCTAAGTATTGTACAAATACTATTTCTTATATAAACTGAGTATATAATGACATAGAATGATTTTATTTTTGAAATTTTAGATAAATAATCTCTTCTTTGTGTCAATTATAGTTCAAAATCTCCCGAATTATGGTAAATGATACGTATTGTCTAAAATATAAACATACCGATGTTAGAAGCACTCTAAAAGTAAATGCATAAAGAAGAAGAAATATATGCCTAATTTCGGGTGCGATTGTTATAAATGGAATATTTGAAAGGATAGAGTGAGGGGTGACGTCAGAGTCAACAATAATAAAATGAAAGAGCCTCCAATGATCCGAGTCGAGTATTCAAACTTTGCAATCCGGCCGAATGAAGGCACCTCAACACATACAGACAATGCCTTGGACCCCCTCGAGTCAGTCGCCTCCCTTCCAGAAAGGCACCAAATTGCCGCCCCTCGTCTTCGTTAAAGGAGTCCCATCCCTCGTCCTCGAAAGGAGTCCAATCCTTCGTCTTCATGAGAAGAATCCCTTCCCTCGTCTTTGATTTAGAACTTCCCATCCCTCGTCTCCGTTATAGGATTTCCCATCCTCATCTTCGTGAGAGGAGTTATAGTCCTCGTCTTCAGGAAAGGGCCCCTCCTACCATCACCTCCTCCATATTGAAGACTTGTTCCTCTTAGTGGAAATCGCTAACGAACTCATCAGTCCTGTATTTCTATTAAAGAAGCCTCATGATTTCCTAATGAACCTAGCTCCATGGTAGTCCAAAATGACTTGAAGATCATCAAATTCCGGATGAAAGAGCCATGAACATCAACTCCTCTTCCTATTATATCTATTCAAAAGGAGAATCGAGAATATTTAACTTCGCTACGATGTTAATTTATTTCCACGTCCATTATTTTAGTGGGTCCCTTTTCGTGAGTGAGGAAAAAGAAGCGCTCTAGACACGAAATCTTTCCGTGTGCCATTGAACTGAACAATATATCATGAATCATTATTCAATATATTAACTAATAAAAATCTGAACAATACCCCATGTAGCATTAGTAAATATATAAACCAATGAAAATATATGTATATATACTTCTATACCAAATTAATTTTTTAACAATTTTGTCCAGGAGGGAGTATTATGGGGATGATTCAGACTTTCCACGAAAGGACAAAGCAAACTCGGGGGACGTCTAGAATAAAGGGGAAGTATTTGGCCGATTCTAGGCAGAGACTTTATTTCGTCCTAGGAGCGCAGACTCGCCAGTTCATTATCCGGGAGAAACCGAAAAAAAAAATTCAAGCTTTTTAGGGGTGAGATATGAGATACTATGAAAGGTGAGTAAAAGGGTGAGACGGCCTTTTTCAGGAAGAATACTAGTGAAAGACACATCACATGTTTGAGTTGCAGTAGCACCAAGAAGGGTCCAAAAGCCAACGTCTCTAATGACCATTATCTCTCCAGAAAAAGTTAGGGGAAATTAAAGTGGGGAACCTTACACTAGTTTTAAATGCTCATTTTTAATCTCTAGTAATATTGAAATTATGTTTGTCTTACAATTTAACAAATTTTGAATTAAATGTATTTGTCAATTTATATACATCAATTATTTTCATGAATATAAGTAGAAAATATATAATAGGGCAAAGGTTTTTGAGGTCCTTTAAGATCTTGACATTCTCCAGATTAGACTTTGAATAAAATTATAGGACTGAGGAGATCATTAGCGATTTCCACTAAGAGGAACAAGTCTTCAATATGGAGGAGGTGATGGTAGGAGGGCCCTTCCTGAAGACGAGGACTATAACTCCTCTCACGAAGACGAGGATGGGAAATCCTATAACAGAGACGAGGGATGGGAAGTTCTAAATCAAAGACGAGGGAAGGGATTCCTCTCATGAAGACGAAGGATTGGACTCCTTTCGAGGACGAGGGATGGGACTCCTTTAACGAAGACGAGGGGCGGCAATTTGGTGCCTTTCTGGAAGGGAGGCGACTGACTCGAGGGGGTCCAAGGCATTGTCTGTATGTGTTGAGGTGCCTTCATTCGGCCGGATTGCAAAGTTTGAATACTCGACTCGGATCATTGGAGGCTCTTTCATTTTATTATTGTTGACTCTGACGTCACCCCTCACTCTATCCTTTCAAATATTCCATTTATAACAATCGCGCCCGAAATTAGGCATATATTTCTTCTTCTTTATGTATTTACTTTTAGAGTGCTTCTAACATCGGTATGTTTTATATTTTAGACAATACGTATCATTTACCATAATTCGGGAGATTTTGAACTATAATTGACACAAAGAAGAGATTATTTATCTAAAATTTCAAAAATAAAATCATTCTATGTCATTATATACTCAGTTTATATAAGAAATAGTATTTGTACAATACTTAGATACATTACTAAAAAACTTGCCTACCTATGTATTTGGTCCATTTCTTCCATGAGTCATAATTCTCCTTTTCTACCTTGGTCCATTCCTTCCTGGTCCATTTCTTCCTAGTCCATATTTTCCTGGTCCATTTCTTCTGGACACCATATAGAGGTCTAGCTTCAAGCTAGCGCTATTGGTTAATTATGTTAAACAACGACCACTTGAGGGCGCTCCTATTTACAGAAAGATAAATAAATAAAAACAACTAAGAACTTTTTCATGATCCCTGGAGGTTGGGATATGTAAATGCCTAATTTTATTCCGTATTAATTAATATACATATAAAAAACATTTCTTCGCGATAACAAAAAATTAAAAATACCTTGAATAAATTGGATATCAGTAATACTAAGCGTGGAATGAATCTTTTTGTATATATATATATATATATATATATATATATATATATATATATATATATATATATGATGAAATGATAAATAATAAGTATAAGAAATAAACAAAGGCTCTATTTTAATAGTAATCCTCGAGCGCATGATGGCGCCACCATCACCATTCGTCACAAAATCTATATGTGACCTGATCTGGCAAAATGAGTCACAGTGACCCAAAATTCAAAATTGATGTTTTGGTATCATTGGCAAGAAGAGAAACCAATGATTAAAATGATATCTTGGTCAAGCTGTATCTTAAATGGTTGTCAAGTTACATTCGTTTGAATTATGGTATCACAGCATCATTTTCTAATTGAAAAACCGAGAAAATCGCATTTAAAGTTTTTCGTCAGTTTTTTGTTGATATCTTTAACAATACATAGAATCCAAAGAGATGCACCCACTATTCAACAACAGAAATGTAATACAGACATTTAGATACTTGGGAAAATGTATTCAATCAGACTTTAGCTTCAAAATTTTCAAAAATATTTATTAAATACTTTACATTATAATACGGTCAATACGGCTGAGGAGAATTTGTTTACATCTTTTAAGCATTTTGATAGGCTTAATAACATCAGGAACTGACGTTTTAACACCATATTTGGACAGCTAAGATCGTGACGTTTTCAGAGGATATCCCACTACTCTCAATGGGATACCCGAAACACAGGAAATCCTCGGTTAAAAGAACAGGGTAGTATGCGCTAACAGCATTTATTTTGGACATTCTTTTGTAATATTTGAGAGTTTCAACTCGTCATAAATAACCATTTAAGTACATTTCCACAATTACTAACACAATGAAACTTTAGGATATTAATTTTGAACATATTTTCTTTCATATGAGACCAGAAAAGAAAAAATGATATTTTTGACGTGTTTTGACATAATCGGCCGTGTCTGAATAAATAGAACGACGACTTCCGACTCATTACGGCAGATCGGTCACATAAATATATATATATATATATATATATATATATATATAACGCGCCACCATCACCATTAACCACAAAATCTTGTAAATATATATATATATATATATATATATATATATATATATATATATATAGTATATATATATTATATATATATATGTACCTATATATATATATAACGGCGCCACCATCACCATTAACCACAAAATCTTGTAGCTGGGTCTCTAGTTATATATGCTCTTTGATATGGTTCCCAAAGATTATGACCAGAAAGCTTTGTGACTACAGCTTTGTGACTATACAGGTTTGTGACTACACAGGTTTGTGACTATACAGTTTTGTGACTACATAGGTTTGTGACTATACAGGTTTGTGACTGTACAGGTTTATGACTACACAGACTTGGGACCAAGTGTTAGGGGCAAAGAAATATAAAAGATTTTATATTTTCTTTGGTTAGGGGTCGTACACAAATCACACAATGCTATATGAGTTCATATGTCTCAATGAGTTTTTTGGCATTGGATTTGGGTTGGCTTATTGATGAATTATTCCATGTGAGTTGGTATTCCAGTTCCGCCATAGCCCCTGGGAGGGGCAAATAAGACGGCCAAGAATTAAGACGGGTAAAACTTGCTTTTGGGGTTATATTGGGGTTGGATTTGGTTGGCGAGATGAATTATTCATTGTGAATTGGTATTCCAGTTCCGCCATAGCCCCTCGGAGGGACAAATAAGACGGCCAAGAATTAAGAATGGATAAAACTTGCTTTTGGGGTTATATTGGGGTTGGATTTGGGTTGGCGAGATGAATTATTCATTGTGAGTTGGTATTCCAGTTCCGCCATTGCCCCTGGGAGGGGCAAATAAGATGGCCAAGAATTAAGAGTAGGTAAAACTTGCTTATTCACTGTGAGTTGGTATTCCAGTTCCGCCATAGCCCCTGGGAGGGGCAAATAAGACGGCCAAGGATTAAGAGTAGGTAAAACTTGCTTTTGGGTTATATTGGGGTTGGATTTGGGTTGGCGAGATAAATTATTCATTGTGAGTTGGTATTCCAGTTCCGCCATAGCCCCTGGGAGGGGCAAATAAGACGGCCAAGGATTAAGAGTAGGTAAAACTTGCTTTTGGGGCTATATTGAGGTTGGAATCTGGAACTCCGAGGGGGTTTGAAATGAAATATATTTATTTTGATGCATGGAAGAATGAATTGCTATGCAAAAAAGAATAACCGTTATTCTTTTAATACGAATATGCATCCGACTAAGTACGCTTTTATGCGTGCATTTTGTGGAGGATTTTTTTTTCAGTTACTTACTTCGCTATTCGAATTAGAATATATTAAAATAACAGACTATTTTACCATTATAAACTCACTCGAGTTTCGTTTAAAGTCTTCTGGAGGATAATGGAGCTTCATTTTTCCAAATCTTCTAGGGGAAATGAAGTTCTTCGATACGAAGGTTTTGATTACATCATCAAAAGGAATAACCCGGATAGAAGCATCACATGGAGATGCCGAATGGTCAATCGGTTAAAATGTGGAGCCATGATGAAGACTTTCAACACCCAAATTCTTACTCCTCCTACCAACCACTCACATTATGGAGATCCGTTGCAATCAGAGATGAGGGCTGTAAAATCAAGAATTAGAGAAAATGCTGGAAATCCAGATAACCACTCGCAAACTAAAGCAATTATTGCTGGAGGACTCTTGGAGGTATCAGACGACGTTTTGCAAAGGATGCCCCAAAAAGCAGCTCTTGAGGAAATGGTGAGAAACCAGAGGCGTAAACAAATAAATGCAATTCCAAACCCAACGAGGAATAATTTTGATATCCCAGAGAAGTATCTCGACAGTATTCTTTTTGATTCTGGAAAAAATGACCCTGAAAGAATATTGGGACTAGGAAAAAGAGAACTAGTGGAGTGCTTGTTGGATGCGGACTGGTTTTGTGATGGAACTTTTGAGCTTGTGACGGAAATTTGGTTTCAGCTGTACACAATCCATGCAAAAGTTGGGAGTAGTTACCCTCCCTGTATTTATTATCTCCTCCCAAATAAAATGATCCAAACGTATAGGAGAATGTTTCAAAACGTCAAAGAACTTTTAGATGGATATTGTCCCCGGAAAGTAGTCTTGGATTTCGAAATTGCTGCAATGAGCGCTTTTCGGACTGAATTCCACCAAACAAAAATACCGGAATTCATCTATCTCAATCCATTATGAGGAAGGTGGCAAAAATAGGCCTGAAGAAAAAATTTGATTCCCAGCCCGAATTGAACGTTCTTATAAAATGCCTTCCAGCTCTCAAATTTGTCCCTGAAGACGACGTATAATAAATTACAAACACTAGTTAGACCTATTTACTTCTTCAATATACTCGATTTCAAACTATCCAATTTTGTTTGAGAGAGATCCATCAGGTCCGGGTGAGAGTTGACCTCCAAAGAAAAGTATTTGCACGGCATTGAATACAATCCAGTTCTCTTAAAATTTTAGGAGCAAATCAACCCTTTCTCCGAGTAACCTATAGGTGAAATCAAAAGTCAGATAAAATCAAATTAAGCCCCAATATCGCCTCAAAAGCAACTTTCATCCACTATTAATTCTTGGCCGTGTTATTTGCCCCTCCGAGGGGCTATGGTGGAACTTGAATACCAACTCACAATAAATAATTCATCTCACCAACCCAAATCCAACCCCAATATAACCCCAAAAGCAAGCTTTATCCACTCTTAACTCATGGTCGTCACACTTGCCCCTCTGAGGGGCTATAGCGGAACTGGAATACAAACTCACAACAAATAATTCATCTCGCCAACCCAAATCCAACCCCAATATAGCCCCAAAAGCAAGTTTTACCTACTCTTAATTCATGGCCGTCACATTTGCCCTTCTGAGGGGCTATGGAGGAACTGGAATACCAACTCACAATGAATAATTCATCTCGCCAACCCAAATTCTAACCCCAATATAACTCCAAAAGCAAGTTTTACCCCGTCTGAATTCTTGGCCGTCACATTTGCCCCTCTGCAGGGCAATGGCGGAACTGGAATACCAACTCACAATGAATAATTCATCTCACCAACCCAAATCGAACCCCAATATAACCCCAAAAGCAAGTTTTACCCCGTCTTAATTCTTGGCCGTCTTATTTGCCCCTCCCAGGGGCTATGGCGGAACTGGAATACCAACTCACATTGAATAATTCATCAATAAGCCAACCCAAATCCAATGCCAAAAAACTCATTGAGACATATTAACTCATATAGCATTGTGTGATTTGTGTACGACCCCTAACACTTGGTCCCAAGTCTGTGTAGTCATAAACCTGTACAGTCACAAACCTGTATAGTCACAAACCTGTGTAGTCACAAAACTGTATAGTCACAAACCTGTGTAGTCACAAGCCTGTATAGTCACAAACCTGTAGTCACAAAGCTGTAGTCACAAAGCTTTGTGGTCATAATCCTTTGGGAACCCTTTGATATTACTACGGGTTTGTTATTATAAGTAATAATAAGTTTTGTGACTTCATTGATTCCCATTGTTGCGTTTATGATTTTTGAAATATCTATAATGAAGATTGTAATGATAGAAATAAGAATTAATTATGATTAAAGGATCTTTGATAATTAAATTGATATCAGAATAAAGAAAAATTGTTAATCCTGTGAGCAATATCCATACATACATGTAGGGTGATAGTGGAAAAACTATAGTAGATAAAATATTGTGTATTTATTTAAATATTAAGTTATGCCCTACTTGTATATTCAAATCGATGGCTGAGCGTCAAGCTCCAGGAACATATCGATGATATTTTATAGGGGAAAGAATCGGATAAGACATCTAAATATCATTTTGTAATAATTTTTTTACAAATGGCCAACATTTTATTTTTAAAAATATAGGTTTTATAATTTCTTATAAAAACGGTTCCTTCAATCTCACACTCAATGACCGAAAAAAGTGGCGAATTTCTTTATTCTGATATGAATTTAATTACCAAAGATCTTTTAATAATTCATTATATTTACAATCTCATTATCAGAGCTGCGACTACCGAATGGAAATCGGTATTCGATACTACCGACGGTACATTTCAAATAACGAACCGATTATACGATATTTGGTAGAAACTACCAAATACTGTACCGATTGACAATCGGTACAGTATATTTGAAAGTATGATTTTGTGACATTCACATAGAGAAATATAGATGTAGAGAGTTTATTCCCTTCAATAGCAGAGAAACATCGTTTATCTGTCGCTTTGCCCAAGCGCTCCCTTGTGTGAAGAATTTGAACTTCGCAAAATAAATAAACAACTACGACTTATAGTATTATAGAGCAGATACATAAATATACATTCAATATAAGCTATGCTATGCATTGAATACTAGAGTACCTGAAAGTGCATTTAATATCGGACAATAAGAGACAGTAAATGAAAAAAAATATAGCCTTCCATTTCTTAAAAAATCCAAGTACATATATAATTTATATAAGATTAGTATGTATTAAATTTCAATAATCTCTAATAAATTATAACAAATGATGTATTTAATTGTTCTTTGTTATAAACTGTCCGATATTAAATGCATATGAAGAAGTAAGAGCAGATACATACATACATTTTCTCTCTTTCTAATCTACCGTACCGAATATCGATCGATACTGTAGATATATAACAAAATCTATCGAATACCGATATCGATCGGTATTAGGCAGGCTTGTGAGCGTTCAGCTTTTTTTGCGTTCAGCTTTCCGTTCAGCGTTCAAAATAAATTAGCGTTCCGTTCAATGTTTTTGCGTTCAGCGTTCCGTTAGCGTTCAGCGTTCAAATATTGAAAAAAAGTGACGACGTTTTTTTTTTAGAAAAGAATCTCCAGAAAAAGTGATGACGTTTTTTTTTTAGAAAAGAATTTCAAAAAAAGTGATGACGTTTTTTCCGAAAAAAGTCCAAGAAATGTTTGAAAAAATTGAACGCTGAACGCAAAACTCTTTTTTTTGCGTTCAACGTTCAAAAAAAAAGTTGCGTTCCGTTCAGCGTTCCGTTCATTGAACGTGCGTTCAGCTGAACGCCGTTCAATTTTGCGTTCCGTTCACAAGTCTGGTATTAGGTATATACCAAATACCGAACTGGCTTTAGATTTTTCTACCGAATCCCAGCTCTGTTCATTATTAAAATTTAAACAAATCATAAACGTAACAATGGGAATCAAAGAATCAATACTAATTTTAATAATAAGCAACACGTAGCAATATGGATGTTGTAAATATAAAATTCATTTTTTTCCTCCTTTATTGTTTAGATAATAGATATAAAATTATATAAAAATATAATATATAAGTAAAATAAACATTATAGTTTATAATAAAAAAATCTAAACAAGAGGTATAACAATAAAACATATCATACGGGTAACTATTTATAATATTTCACAATTTTTTTCATAATTTTAAAATATCTTTCTGATTTTGAAGGATAAAATTTGATGACGTTCCCCGCAAAAACCCACGAATCCTCGGAGACGGAGGGGATCTTGAGAGTGAGGGTGGCGTAACGGGCGACAGCAGAGATCATCACGGACCGAAGAATAGACGGTTTGATAGTTTCTTTTTTTGTCAAACAACTCGCTATGTAAGCTTTGGAGTTTGATAGAGCAAACTCCAGTGCCTTACTTTTAGGGGAATTGTGTCCTTTTTTCTTTAGGAGACCAAATAGGATCGTTGCTTTGGTATACTTATCGTCGTTGGTCTTAAGTCCCTTCACGTTGAATGACAGAAACTTAGTTAAAATTGTGACAAACGGGCAATCCACAAATGCTTATTCAACGTCGTTGTACAGTTTGCCACAATTAAGGCAATGGAAGTCGAAGGATATACAACCAGCAGAAATCTGCAACTGAACCGTGAACTTTTTACCGTCATAAATTCCAGAGAGAGATTTGAGTATCCTAGATCTCCAGTCTTCGGAAAGAGAAAGCCGTTTCAAATGGACGTTGGCCATAGACTCGGCTTCCTCATAGAAGCTTAACGACGACATTTTGAGGTGCCATGGACAGGGAGGTATATGCAAATGAGCTGCTCTTTCCAAGGCAAATCGAAAGCGTCCGTCCCGAAAAAGGCTATCGGGTGATGTATGATGTAGACTTAAAATTTTATTACTGATCGCTTTTTCTTCCAATCCTGGAGAGCTATCTAGATTTTTGAAAAAGTACTTTTTCTTGGTGTGCTTTCGAATAATGTCCACAGTGCAGTCACTTTTAAAGTTAGGGACCCATCTCCATATAACGCGTTGCCACCCCAAGTCTCAGACAGCCTCGCAGTTTGTGCATTCGTTAGATCAGTTCCAAATATTAGACGAACATACAGATCATTATTTGTTATATTAGACCTCCTTTCTCTATTCGGATTCCTAGTGATGTCAATGAACACTTTAATATAAATTCTTGGAATGATCCGAGATAAAAGAGCTAGACCTCTTCCAATTTGATTTTTAGGTCGTTTTAGAGTAGGAAGATAGCGTCGATGGAAAAGTTTAAGAAGCCAATTATCTTCCTCCAACATAGCCTTTTCTGCGATTAAGGGGGAGATGGAAGCCTTATATAGTACGGCAGGGACAATTTGAGAGTTGTATAGGTCAATTATTTTTTGTACATTAAACCGTCTAAAACTTAAGATCCGGTTATTGATGAGCCAGTACAATTTGTTCCAATTTTTGTCAAGAATACCTTTGGATCCCCAGTCAATTCCTAAAATCGAAACCATCTTTTTAACGGTGCAGTTATGGATCAACTTACCCTCCATAGGATCCCATAAACCTATAGGGAGGACGAAAGTTTTAGAACGGTTCAATTCCAAGCCCAACCTTATTTTAAACTTGTCAAAAATTTTAAGAACAATTTCAACTCTTTTAATCAGTTGCGCCTCAGAGTTTGCTTCTAGGGTTAGAGTTATATCACCCACATAAAGGTCAATAAGATGTTTTGAATTATGAAATTGGACTCCGAATCCGCTATATTTTCGCTTTAACTCAACCACAAGTTCTTCAATGGCGGCTTTAAATTCATCCAGCCTCTGCGTACAAGACTGCCCTGGGAGTACCGATTGTAAGTGGATAAAGTTATACAAAAAATAAAGCCTGGGTTCCACAAATCTCTACACCACAAGAGAATATTGTAGGATATCGGAAGCACAATAATACTGGATAAAATTACATTTTAACAGAGCTGGGATTCGGTAGATAAATCAATATCGATATCGGTATACGGTAGATTTTATTATATATCTACAGTATGGATCGATATTCGGTACGGTAGATTAGAAAGAGAGAGTAATGTATTTATGTATCTGCTTTTACTTCTTCATATGCATTTCATATCGGACAGTTTATTATAAAGGACAATTAAATACATCATTTGTTATAATTTATTAGAGATTATTTGAAATTCAATACATACTAATCTTATATAAATTATATATGTACATGGATTTTGTAGGAAATGGAAGGTTATAGATTTCTTTTTACTGTCTCTTATTGTCCGATATTAACTGCACTTTCTGGTACTCTAGTATTCAATGCATAGCATAAGCTTATATTGAATGTCTATTTATGTATCTGCTCTATAATACTATAAGTTATAGTTGTTTATTTATTTTCGAAGTTCAAGTTCTTCACACAAGGGGGCGCTTGGGCAAATCGACCGTTGAACGATGTTTCTCTGCTATTGAAGGGAATAAGCTCTCTATATCTTTATGTCTCTATGTGAATGCTACAAAAGTCATACTCTCAAATATACCGTACCGATTATGAATCGGTTCGGTATTCAGTAGTTTCTACCGAATATCGTATAATCGGTTTGATATTTGAAATCTACCGGCAGTAGTATCGAATACCGATTTATATTCGGTAGTTGCAGCTCTTTTAACAATATTGAACTTATACAAGGGCTGACACAAGAACTTCAACTAACCTGAGCCAATTTACTCTTAATTGAGATCAATTTCGAGAAAATAATAATTGACGTTGGACTACACCACGTATCACTAAAGAATAAATAATTTATGACAAGACCCTTCCATGGTGTTTCTAGGTTTCCTTACCATATAAATTGATTTTTTATCTCTATGTTTTTGTTCCTGGAACCTTTTTATCCCTAAATGACGTAAGCACAAACGTTGGCAGAGTTGTTTTTCATGTATTGAAAATAACTATTGAGTTCCTCTTATCAGAGATCTCAATAGATTAAATTATCCAGTAATTCTTAGAAATTGTAACATTGTATACCTCTTATGAGTTACCCAATGAGTAAAAACATAGTAGTTCTAGGAATAGGCTAATATTGTTAATTGATTCCGCCTTGGACTCGACCTCAATTCTTTACTCTTGGATCCTACTCTCAAATAAACAAAATTAATTTATTTGTACTGTATTATGAGTGCAGTTTGATTGAAGGCCTTCTTAATTGAATTACAGAGTTTCCATTTTTCTTTTTCCTCTTCAACGTTGCTTATTCAATGTAACGTTACGTTATTAAGTTCACGCAAGGGAAGAGGGGGGAAAACTACTCCTTTCTATTCCAGGAAGTCCTTGATAGGAACTAATTAAAAGAAAGTAGCAATAATTAGATGGAAATACCAAGGAGACTGTGGCGAGAAAAAAAAAGTTCATAAGGATCTTTGAAGACAACCATTCGATTTTATAGAAGAGTCTTCGAAGAATGGTTTTCATCAAGTTAACAAGATTAATTCGAAATAAAAAGTGTTTTTGGAACTTATTTATTTAGGGGATGTTTAATTTGATTTGATACCACCTTAGCCATGTGCGAGATAAAATGGACGATAATCTGTAATTATCGCCTCGACGGATAGGATGACAAAATTTGATCAACTTCATTAAAAAAATCCGAGATTCGATTGAACAATTTAAACTCGATAGTGCTTATCATATTCTCACGGATGTATCTTAATCGAACCAATAGGCAAAAAAATCGCTATTGTCAATTTTTTTTCTTCAATCGCTTATTGCAAATATTTAAAAATACACATCCCTATATCCCTAGATATTAAAAAAAGGTAAAGTATGTTTTTTTTTACAAAAAAGCTATGAAATATGCTAACATTACCCACTCCATTTTTATTACCTCCGCCGAAGGAGGTATTGTTTTCACTGGCGTTTGTGGTTTGTTGTTGGGTTTGTCAGCAGGATAACTCAAAAAGTACGAACGGATTTGGATGAAATTTTGTGGAGTTGTTGGAAGTGCGAAAAGAAGAAGTGATTAAATTTTGGCATCTCTGAGTGCAGAATTAAGGCGCCAAATGAGCTAAATACTACTAAATTTGCCAAGTTAGCCTACTCTGCCAATACATGTCGTTTTGCTGTGAAATTGGGTGCCGGGAGCGTCTTCCTCTCGGAATTTCCGTCTAGGGGAACCCCCCCGTCTCTCTACGCCTCCCCAGTCGTGAAAAATCCGCCTCGGAAGGCTCATGACGGCGGAGGTTTTGCACTCTCTGAGTGTATATATGCCTCTAGTTTCTTTGTTTTTACTGAAAACTTTGTTTTATTAAAAAACATCAAACATGCGTCTGGTAGTAAATTAGATTTCCTTTAAATTGATATTATTATTGAAGTCTGTAACGTCCACCATTTAGAAGAAATTTGCAGAAAACTATATTTTTACTAAATTTTTAAAACTTTGACCTCGTTGCGCGACCTCGTAATGTTGACCGATTTTGTTCAAACTTTGTATGTTGTCTTCTTTTATCACCAAGAAACAGAAAATCCACAATGTTGCTAACATTTCAAACATTTGAAAAATAAGAACAGCCCTAATATATATATATATATATCAGAGCTTCGACTACCGAATGTAAATCGGTACCACCGATGGTAGATTTCAAATACTGATTAAACGGCATTCGGTAGAAACTACCTAATATCGCTAGCGTTTGTCATTGGTAGGGAAGATTAGTAAAGATTGACTTGTATGACATTCGATGTATGTAGCTATGTAGTCGACTGGATTTACAACCGTTCAAAATTAGCCCAAATAATCATTAATGGTCTATGACTATATAAAGTGAAGGAGGGAGACACATATTGACAATATTGTACATATATTATTATGTATGTTTGTAGTACAAAATTATTGATGTAGAATATAATATGTCTTCCTCTTTCCCTCTCTATGTTCTGCATCTAACTCAAATATATCCTCCATTCAAATTGAAGGAGTGCTATAGATATATGTATGTAACTGGCTGTTATGATTGATCATGCTTTTAATTTAGGACAACTTATAGTATTATAAAGCAGATACATAAAGATACATTCAATATATGCATATGCTATGCATTGAATACTAGAGTACCTGAAAGTGCATTTAGTATCGGACAACGTATAACAAAAGACAGTTAAGGAAATAAATTGTTTTGCTTTTCATTTCCTACAAAATCTGAGTGCAGTACATGGTTTATATATTATTAATATGTATTATATCTCAAATATTCTTTAAAAAAAGACAGTAGCAAATTGTCTACTTTATTGTTTTTTTTGTTATAAATTGTCCGATATTAAACGCATATGAAGAGGTCACAGAGAATATATATATATATATATATCATAATAATAATAACAATAATAATAACTAGAGGACTCAGAGAGTGCAAACCTCCGCCGATCCCCACCAAATGAATCACTTGGTCTTTTTGTCATTTGCCAATTGATGTCGCTGTGCGGTGCTCTCCTCTTTGAGAGCACAGCACAGCGACATCTATTGGCAGAGTAGGCAAACTTGAAATATTTATTAGTATATATCTCATTTGGCATCTTAATTCTGCACTCAGAGATGCCAAAATTTAATCACTTGTTCCTTTTGGCATTTTCAACAATTCCACAAAGTTTCATTCGAATCCGTTCCGCACTTTTTGAGTTATCCAGCTGACAAACATACCAACCAACAAACCAACGCCAGTGAAAACAATACCTCCTTCGGCGGAGGTAATAATTATTATTTGTTATATTAGTCAATGACGATATATAGATCTTCACTCTGACGTTAAGACGTAGAGAAAAAAATAAAATTTGCCTACAGAGTGACCTTTGGTCTAATTGACCTTAGTCATGGCATATTTGGTTTTCAAACCATGCAAGCCTCTGACTTATTCTGTTTACAGTTTTTGGGGTTTTTGTGGTTGCAAATCTATTGCAAAGTGTCCACTTATTAAAGGAAAAAAATTTTTTAGGCAAATATCCTGTGAACAACTTGCTTGTGGACTAAATTTAATTAATCATGTTTTCTTTATAGTGTGAAAAAAGAAATTTTACAAATAAAGGAGGAAATTATGTATGTATTAGACATATTACATTAGAAAGCCTCCCTGAATACATTATCATAATAATTTATAGATATTGACCAAACTGTATTATGAGTTGCTTGTTTTGTTTGCCAAGATTATCTTGCAAAAAAAGTGATTATTTTCTTTGCTTTTAAGGGCATAAAGTAATGTATTTGGCCTTCATAAATTAATGTGGTATTACATCAATGACAAATTTGGCATCACACTTTCTGAGCTCTGACATTCTCAGGTTTTATCCAAGTCTCTTTTTAAATTCAGCAACTTCCTTAAATTTAATTATGATTCCTGGATTGACCATCAACAAAAAAAGATGTTAAAGCTTACTTGAAGCACGTTTAAAAATGGATGTAATCATGATAAAACATATACAAGTTGAAATCAATGACACAATCAAGCTTTTTCCCTAATATATTCAACATGCAATAAACTATCCAAACCACCACAACTTCTTCCTTGAAAGAGGTAAGTCTCAAATGAGCAAAACAAGTATATTGAAGACATTATTGACACATCTTCAATATTTTCTCAGTCTGTAATGGCACATTTAATCGACGTCTTTAGGATATCCAACCAGAATTAATTCCCAGATATACCTTGATACATTTACCTGAGTATGAGCAGTTGTTTTATCTAACCGTAATTCAGGCCAGGACCCCCGACTTCATCAGGAGGGTGTCAGACATCTTCGAGCACGACCCCAGCAGGTCCATCAGGGATGTCGCCAAGGAGCTGGACGTTTCTCATGTAACTTTGTTGGCCTGTGTGAATGAGGATTTGCGTTGTCACAGCTACAAACTCAAGGTTGGCCACCTGTTGACGCAGAAGAACAAGAGCATGCGTCCCCCTATCTCCCCCGATTTGAATCCTATGGACTATTTTTCTTTGGCTACCTTGAGCGACACACCAACCGACTGGCTCACAACACCAAGGCCGCCCTGATCAACTCCATATTGAAGCAGGCCAGGAAGTTGGCCAAGGCCTGCTCCTCCTTCCGCGCCAGGGTCCAGCGCGTCATCGACGCAGAAGGCAGTTGGATTGAATAAGCAGAGACTACACATCTGCACAATTATTTTGATGTCTAAATAAATAAAATTGAACAGAAATCAATGATTTTATGTGTATTTTAAGGGCCCTGGTGGCCAAGGCCTGATATTCCTTCCGCGCCAGGATCCATAATATAATATTATATATAGCCATAATATATATATATATATAGCCTTACCTTTTTCGTAACCTTATATTAATATATGGATTTATCATTTTTCTTAATCTATGTCACTGCATCTCCAATCATGACAACCAAGAGTATTTACAATATCGTTGCCACTTCAAGGCTTTACTTTTATAAATATATGAGCAAGCCTTACGTAAAAATATATGATCTACTTACGAAACAAAAAAAAAGAAACACTTGAAAGATTAGTTTTAAGCACATACATATAAAGAGGCTTTGGATTGATGGAAAATAAATTGTTAAATAATCAATATCAAGGGTTTCCTCTTTATATAGAGAACAACAAAATGGAGGTTTTTTCCAACGGTTTTATATAATACCACTCTATATTAATACTTATGTCGAATTACAGTAAAAATTATATTTAAATGTGCGTGATAAGTTACACTGAAATAAGTTGTTGTTTTCATTATTTAAAATTGAATTTATTATTATTATATACATATCTTGTTCGAATGGTATGAAAATGGATATAATGATAGCTGGTGATAATGGGGTATATGCTTATGAATTGAGTACAAATGATATGATACTATTGCATGATAACTCAAACCATCAAAAATGTCAAAATATCTATTAAGGCTCCTATATGCTCAAATTTGATTGCCTCATTGGTAACACTGTCTATTGTGATAGTTACAAAAAAAATTTCAAATACACTTATTATTTCCGTTTTAATATTCATATATCAATATCTTATATTATATATATAATATCTATTATATATATCTTATATATATATATATATATATATAGGATATATCGCAGTAGAGATGGAGATCCAGTCGAGTCATTGACTCTACTGGTAGATATAACGATCGTATTCTCTCCTAGGAGTGACTACAATCGCAATTCATATCCAAAGAATAAACGACTCTGCTTGAAGAGATCAGGAGCCATATCTCTTAAAGACGACTTAAATTGGGATATGGTATGATGACGATCTTATTCAACTATTTTAGTTATTTCCGATTTCTTCTAGGATGAGTATAAAACTGTTATAATATTTAATACATGTATACAATGCAAGTAAAACATTGCGTCGCATTTGCTTCCATGAACCCAAAATGATATCATTTTTCACCAAAATATAAAATAAAAATTGCAAATTAAATCAATAGTTTGTACAACATCGTAAAGTATTATCCCCATATTTAAGTCGTCATCTCTCTAGAAAATATAGGATCGTAATCTCTACCAAGAGAGTCAACGATTTACTGGATCTCCATCTCTGCTAGGATATATATAATATAATATATATATATATATGATGTTATATATATAATATATATATGTCTATATAATATCATATATATGAGTAAAGCAATCAGTGTTTTATCAAGTATTTTAAATTCTTTAGAATGTGGTCTTGGACCTTTTCAACTGAGTCTATAGGGTTAAAAATCAAATCACAAGAACATTGATATTAAATAATATTATTATTATCAAATATTGAATATCCATATTAGTGTTTATCAAAACTATTAGATTGACTCTTTTTTCTAAATAAGTACAAACATTCTTATCATTTAGGCTTCATGCCTGTCATGTCATGTACTATGTAACCTTCAGCATAATCAAACACGAAAAAAGGTGAGTATGTGTGAAAAATTGCAAATTTTTCCTCCAGCATAATTGGGATTTTTGGCTTTCCTCAACACATTATCCTTGACCACCTCTTTCATAATAGAAAACTTCAAATTCATGTGTCATCTCTTGATGTTGATAATTTATCTCCTAAG
>CP045900.1:17196838-17214030 GCA_013387185.1 Caligus rogercresseyi | reverse complement strand
TTAGAACAATAATAAGTATAATTACAGAGTCTATTTAAATTAATGAATGAAGGAAATCCGTTTCTACTTCTATCATATGTTGCGCCTACATAAATTTTGCGAAGAACATATATGAGCAAAAATATGCCATATATGCAAAAAGAGTCATTCTATTGATTGCCTTTGTAATGACCTAAGGTTTTGATCGGTGACGGCATTGATGCAGCGGGTATGAATATTTTTTAGGAGGGAGGGGGGGGGGGGGGAGGAAATTGATCCATGCAATCACTTGCGGCAGGACTGATATTTTTGGCTTCGCATAGTTTTGGTCTTTTCCTCTACTGTCCGCTGCATAACAAAGTCCAGGGGGGTTGCAATCCTATGAGGATGGGGGCCAGCGTTATTCCGATCAAAAGTGGTTTTAAAATATACACTGCACTTTACTCAACTGCGGACGAACTATCTCGCTGCGAGGAATATGGAATTTTAGTAAACTCCTCAGAACACGGCATTGGTCTTTAGGAAGTAGATAAATGGTATTTACCCATTGGGGATGGGGGAAATATCGTGATTTCTACCATTTGACGCCACAGAACCCTAAACCATAAAGGAGGAAGACTTTTTTATAAAAACGTCTTTGATCTTTTTTTTTGCTAAAGGATGTCTCCACAAAAATTGCATATTTTTAGAGACTGGACTTTCCTGTCAACAAATAATTCACCGTATGAGAGATGACAACGACACCAGAATTTTGAACGTACAAAAACAGTTTTGATATAGACCTACTTTAGTATTTTGGGTAAGAGCTGCTGGCTATTCTCTTATTTTGAGGCTTTACTGTAAATATCCTTCCCGACCACTCAACTGATGATCAACTCGGGCACATCATTGGCACATCACTCATTAAAGCCACTCAATTAACGGACTAGATTACGCCAAATTTGAGCTTTTATTGTTTTTGTCAGTTTTTGTATCGTCCTTTTTTTAACTTAATAAATCAAGAAATAGGTATATAATATATATATTAATAGATATATTAGATCAATCCCTGTACAAATCCTGTTTATGTTGCATAACTTTATCCTTTAGGCTCCATAATTGTGGAATTCCACTATTCCATATATTGATTCTATAAGTACTATTTAGGAATATATATATTATGAGTTGTTAACTACAGCCCCATTTAAGGTTATATTGAAATTCCTTACATTTTGTACATATTTTATCATGCATTAGCATTACAATACAGTAAAAGCCGTATCAATACTTTCACATTGTCGCAAAAAATTAATTTAACTCTTCATCATGAGTAAAAATCGTATAGTTTGCTAAAAAAATGATGTTATTAAAAAGGTCAGCCATAAACTACATAACATATTCAAGGGCATAAAAATACCCAAGACAATTTCTTTCAAAAAGAAGTCATACCGATAATATATAAATCATTTCTTAGTCATTCCTGCAATTTATACAGAAAAAGACGTTCCTATTTTGTGGCTACAAATATACGATTGTCGATTCGTTTTATCTGAACAGATGGCAGGCACAGATAAAAGCATTTCGCAATTATTTCTTTACAATCGAAGATCTTTGCATATGAAAAAAAAACATGACTGAAATTGTGATGCTCCCTAATGGCCTTGAATGCATGCATAAATATAGTTGGGAGCAACAGGGCCTTATCAGGGAGACCGATAAGAATATAAAAGGACGACGTGCAAGATTGAGTTATTTTATCTTTTTTCTTGACAACTTATATATTTCAATCCTATTACTTAGGTGGTTGATCCTGCCCCACTGGAGTAAGACGTGAGGGGTGACCAAGAGATAAATTGCATGAAAATAAGAAAAAAACAAACATTGCACTCCATGCCTTATCATTATACCTACAATATTGGATTTGCCAAATACATGATTGTTTATATGTACGCTAAAGAAACGTGATTGGTCAAAGGGAGAGTCGGGGGATAAATAATAAATAAAAGTAGTTGGTATAATGCTACAAAGTATGACTCACGGCGGGTAAAAAGTGATTATCAATTCAGAGAGTAGAAATTCAGTCTTAAGAATACTATTAATTGTTTCGTCTTCAGTGGCCTACATCCATGACGTCATTGTCGAATCCTTTGAAAGACTCCTTCTACTTTATATATTAATATGACTAAAACAACTGCTCATTCTAAAAAAGAAAGAATATATTGTTTACTCAATATATATATGTTGATAATGGATCTGACCATAGGTGTTGAAAAATAAACAGTGTACTCAAATGAAAAAATCACGTTTTTTCCATGAGTTTGCCTGAACAATCTTTTTTATATCCCTTAATATCAACTATATAGTTATATGACCAGGGACTGCGGTGTGGCACTGACGTCATCTATCAGATTTATAAGTAGAAGCCCATCATCAAAGATGCTTCATCCTGATACAGTTCATCCAGCTGATGAACTGAATGCCTCACCTGATATTGCTTCATCGCAAGCTCCTGTATTTGAGAAAGGGTGGCTTTTATTCTCGAACATGATTGCTTATAAAAATAAGAGTGCGAAATATCCTTTGTTTCATTCGTATTATTTACTTTCATAATGTGTGCGTGATGAAATATGTATTTTGTGTCAATTTAAACTATAGCTTCAGAGCTATTAAAGTATATTATGATATATGAATTAGAATAAATATATCAGAAAAAACGATCATAAATAAATTAGAAACACAAATAGTGATTCTAACGATATGACTTAATCTAGATGTCTTAAGCGCCTTGAAAGCCTTGTTGCCGCTCGCCTTGCTTCCATAAAGATGGTTGCCTGCCTCAGCTCCGGAGACGATTTCCATGTACTTGCCATTAACCGCAGAAGTGCAGCCATGGAATTAGGTACTCTGAGATAGCTCGTCCCACTTCTTGTCCTGGGTCCGAGGTGCAGAGGACATCACTGAGAGGGGAGTTTGGAAAGTTGACCGCTTTGTAATTTCGGCTTTCACTACAAAGGTATGTTAAAGTATCATATTTTAGTTAATTTAGTGGAATGTTTTTGTACTAAAAATACATGAACATCTTTATACTTAACCAGTATATGAAATATGCATTTTTGTTGCAACGAAGATGAATTAAAATAAATATCCAAAGAGAAGTATTAAGATTAATTCTTGGTGTTCGATACAAATAATGATATTAATATTTATATCCGTTTGATTAGATCTGCCTGAAAAAATTACCTTTTCAAATAATGTTGTCATAAATATTAATCAGAGTAAAAATATATATATATATTTATACTGAAACAAGAGTCGGTTAGCAGTCTTCATTGATTCCCTCCACAAAAGTATATAATTTTTGAATAGGTTATCTTATAACTACAATTCCTAGCCACTCAGAACTTAATTTATTTTTATGTATTTATTCTTGTAAATTATTTAAATGTAGGGCGTGTACTTCTTTCACTAAAATAATAGCATCCCATGCTGGCTCGGTCAGAGGAATTCTTTGTAAACGAAACACCTTCATTTATTTGATCTTAATTAAGATGTATTTCACTAGAAGGGAAAAATTTATAAACAAGTGTGTAATCTTATTCATCCTTAAAAAAATACACCTAGTTCTTTCAACTAGTTATGGCGTACAGGATAATGTTTAAAAAAAAAAAAATTAAATAATATATATAAATTAAACTTATATAAAAAACAATAAATATATATAATATACACATATATATGCAATAAAATCTCAAAAAAAATAAATAATACTAAAGCAAAGTCATTTGACAAAACAAAGAGAACTTTATATTGGCACTATTTTAGAAATGTTTTTGGCAACTACGTTGCTGCACCACGTGTGGGGGCGGACCTCAGCTCGGGAAACGATCTAATTTTGCTGTTTTGCCTATTTTAGGGAGATATATGTATATATTAAGTCTCTAAATTCAATCAGTGTCTTGGCTCTACTTTTATTAAAATATGCGTATACAGTGGACATATTATATAATTGTATTCAATTGTGTTATTTCCCGTGGGTTCAAATCCGATGTACTTTTTTTCTTTGAAAAAAAAGAAAAAAAAACGTCGGTCGTCCCCCATTTGGTATTGTTTTTATAAATAGTTTTATATTATAATATTTCTAATATATATATATAGATAGATATATTATATATATATATATATATATATCTATATTATTATATATATATATAATATATATATATATATATATATATATATTATATATATATATATATAGATATATATATACTATGTCTCTGTCTCCCCCCCAAAAAAAAATTAAGTTAGGGGAAAATGACACTTTTTGTAATGCAACTTCGCGCAATTAAATTTAATAATGCCCTAAAGATTAGGAGTGATGTCCACATCACCTCAACATTTATTGGTAATGATATGAAGTAGCAATAAGTTTTTCTTTGCTGTTTTCCCCATCAACTGAGACCAAACAAATACTCTTATAATCAGTGCTACCATACATATCGTCGGATACACTATGTTATCAATGAATGATTTACAAATAGCTATTTTTATCATGTTTAAACACCCAGCCGTAAGAATAGAAAATGAGAAGACGCGATGACGACTCTTTGGAGAACTACTTTATAAATTAAAAAACATAACATACGAAGACATCACTGGAATTGTTTGTATGATTTTGTTCTATTATAAAGACTATTTACAAGTGGCTCAAATCATACAAAAACTTTTAGTGTTTTTTTCTTCTCTTGAGAGTATTTTTTACATTGGTGAGCATCTTTTAATGTACGATTAACGCTTTAGATAAAAGAAATCAAGAAAAAATACCATGAATAGTTATTGAATCTATTCGTAAATTACCGGCCTATTGAAACATTAAAGTATGAATACCAAGTTATTATAACTTGGTATTTCGACTTAAATGTTCAAAGGAGAAAGTATTCTCTTTTTCTCTTCCAATTATTTAGTTTTTGTGAATCAATAATTACCTCCGCCGAAGGAGGTATTTTTCAAGCGTTTGTTGGTTTGTTAGTTTGTTGGTTGTTGGTTTGTCAGCAGGATAACTCAAAAAGTACTGAACGGATTCAAATGAAACTTTGTGGAGTTGTTTGGAAATGCCAAAAGAAACAATGATAAATTTTGGCATCTCTAAGTGCTTTTTAATATGCAAAATGAGCAAAATACTAAATGAAATGGGGTCTCTATTCAGGGAGTATGAAAGAACAAACGCAAAAAAAATTATTCATTGACGTATATTGTAATATATCAGCTCGGACTATGTTTAACACAGTGACGTCGCTAAACTTCTTCCGTCTTCCATCTCTGAGCTGACTTTTTAATATGCAAAATGAGCTAACAGACAGGAAACAATGATTAGAGATAGAAAAATCGGGCGTGTGAAAGGGAGAATGTTTGAATAGGCATGTTGTGGGGATCGGCGGAGGTACACACTCTCGAGTGTATATTATTTTCTTTGCTCTTCTCCTCACTCAGTATTCACAAAACAAACCTACTTATGTAGACATATATGATTGGATTGTAATTATGTTAAGTGATTCATTAGGGGGATCGGCGGAGGGTTGCACTCTCTGAGTGTATATATGCCTCTAGTTTTACTGGCGTTGGTTGTTGGGTTGTTTGTGGTTTGTCAGCACGATAACTCAAAAAGTATCGAAACGGATTCAGATGAAACTTGGGAGTTGTTAGAAGTGCCAATAGGAAACGTGATTAAATTTTGGCATCTCTGAGTGCATAATTAAGATGCAAAATGAGTAAATACTAATAATATTTCAAGTTAGCCTACTCTGCCAATAGATGGTCGCTGTGCTGATAAATGGGTGCCGGGGAGCGTCTTCCTCTCGGAATTTCCGTCTGGGGAACCCTCCCCGTCCCTCTACGCCGCCCAGTCGTGAAAAATCCGCTCGGAAGGCTCATAAGGACCCGGACGGCGGAGGTTTGCACTCTCTGAGTGTATATATGCCTCTAGTTGGTATATAGATTATATAGTTTATTATATTAATATACAATAATAAATTATTTTAAGATGAAAATTGATGCGATGAATCACTAGAATTTTCGTATGATTTCTTTATATTCCGAAGATTATTTATATTATATATATATATATATAAAAGAAAAGGAGGGGTAGCGAAGATTAGAGTGAAGCAGAGAGATTAATCCGGTTCTGTGAGTTGTCAGTAACTTTCTTGTGAAATTAAACGAAATCCTACACATCACTGCCCGACACAGCCAATGATAATAAAAGTAGTTGACATTAGAAAATACGTCATCATTCAATATTTAATTTGGGTCAAACAAAACATTAAGAAAAAGGGGCCTTTCCTTGAGGAAACTGGAGATATGAATCATATTTGAAATTATTACCTAAATATAATTATTAAACTAGATACTCTTCAAACTAAGAGAAATAAATATATTTTTTCTTTATCATTGATGATGGATTGATATTTTCTACATGAGAGGTAAGGCATTCAAATATTTAAAAAGTTTATAAACTCGGGAAAAAAGTGATTATAATGTTTTTGCTGTAAACTATCTTTTAAAAAATGATATCCTATTGGACACGTTCGTTGACAGTCAATAGATTCATAAGTATAATAATTCAAGACGCAACCCGCTTCCAAGATACCTAATAATAGAAAATAACTTTTTGAATATATCAAACAAAATGATGGGAGGAGTAGGATTATTATCCGACCGCCTTGCTTCATTAAATTATCAATTCAGGAAGGGAACGTATTTTTGTGCAGTCTCTCTCGTGAAGAGAACTCATTTTATGATGACTGCAATATGGAATGAGGATGGGGGTTTATTATACATGACTTTAATAGCATATCTTATTGCAGTTCTTAAATTGCAGCTTTAGATCGTATCATAATCCTCAGTTATTACAAGAAGTGCTTTTCGATCTTAGAGTAGAGGGTTTCTTATGTTTCATCTCTACAATAAATTGATATAATATTTTTACAGCTAATCAGCCGCAACTATAGTTTATTGAAGTTTCAAATCGTTCTTAATGAAAACACATGGGGTTCCACAGAACCTGGCTTTTTATTGGATCATATCAATCGTTTTTCATAGTGACAGATTGTAATACGATTCCCATTTGCTGATCAATTGTAACCATTTAGAACAAATTTTGAGTGTCAGCGCTAAAGTCTCACTGTTGACAAATTTTATATCTCTATTTACTTTGTATTTGAGCTCCTAATGATTGCAAATAAATTCGTAAAGCAAATTAATAAAGGCGATTAATAAAGGATCGGCCGACTTACTCCTGCGTTTATTCGTCGATTATCATGATTTTGTAGAGCATAGCAGATTCAACGATCGTGACATAGCAATACCCAGTTGGATCTGGGAAAATTTTATTCATGAGATAGTCCAAGAAAAAATGATCATTCAAAGCATAATTAAAAATTTATGTTAGTCTTTACACTGGCCAACAGCCAAATTTAGGTCGGACTAATTTCACTAATTCTTATAGAGTTTTATCCACTGATTCCGAATATGGTATCAATTTTTCAAAGTTAGTGATAATTCAGAGCTAAAGGATTTCAAATTTTCAGCACTTTTTCGATTCAAAGCCATTATTGACATACAAGGACTGAATATAGACAAAATAAATAGCAATGATTTGATAATCTTAGATCAAAGTACTCATTTCAATTTTTATCGTCTCTGGCACATTTAAACTTTAATTGATATGCTTAATATTCAAAAATGCCTTATTTTAATCAAATTAATCCAGGATCCAGGATTCCTAATGAGTGGCCTGCCGGCTGTGCCGTCGTACACAACATTTGTGAGAAGAATTCATCGTGACACAGCCTCGATCAAGCATGGAGCAAGGAGTGGAAGCTTAGGAGGACATGACTCCCCAGAGGGTGCTTAGCCTATTCTCTTTGCATCAAAGAGGATGATGAGTCGGAGACAGACAGACCCTCAAGGACATTACCCCTCTCTCTTCCTTAAGGCTGGTTGGCTGGCTCATTCCGTCTGCTCAAAGAAGATGACGTGTCGGGCACCCGGAGGGAGGGAGGAATGGACTCCCGTGAGAGAGAGAGTCATTGCCTTTGTCCTGTCTACCTACTAGCCTATTCTATCGGGGAGTCTCCTTTTCAAGTGAATCCATCGTTTTTTGCAGCAGAAAAATGAATTACTTACGTTTTCGTTTGCAAAATTCACCTTTATTAACTATGCAAAAGATACAGCGGGCATGCACCGAAACTCTACGTCGATGGACAAATGGCAAGAAAAGTCTGAACTTTGGAATTCCCATGGTTTGTAAGGAGCCAACAAACCATATCACAGACTGCTACTTTTGCGCTATTGATTTGAGTGGGATGAACAGAAAGAAGCGGGACAGCCTCAAATATCCTGATGTTCTATCAGCACGCCGTCCTGTAGCCCACAGTGAAGAAATTCCAGTGCCTATCTTCGAAGAACTTCCTAACATTAGTGACGAAGATGCCTCAAGTTTTGAAGACCCTGAAGAAGAAGAAATGGTTTTTGAAGATGATACTCCACATCCATTTTCCCAAAAGGAATTAAATGATCTAGTTCGATTCAAAAATATTATTTATTCTTATATTTTATAGGAACACTTAAATTATTTAACTCAACTAAATTATTATCATACTTATTTATCCCGGTGCTAAAAAATGGCAACATGCAATTTACACGTATTTATATTTTTAATGGACATAATTCAGTTTAAAATATACAATCAGATAATTAATATATGTTGTTGAAATATCATTTTTTCTTATTTTAAAAATATAGGACGATACACATGAAAAGTCAGCTGATAATAAACAAAAATGTTATGAATTTTTGTCACAAAATGGCTCTTTAAAATCAATTTAGCATTAAAACCTGACCTGATGAAGATAAACGGATATCACTTCCTGATTAAGCAGTGCAAAACTTCTAAATAAGTTGTTGAAATCTAAGCCACTATCAAGAATTAAAAAATAAATAGTTTACTGAGTAATTTATTGTTTTTTTATTCAGGCTCAAAAAATTACATCACATAATATATGTACATATAAAACGTAGAAGAGGAATTACGTACTTTGACATCATTGAGCATTTTAGTTTAAAAAAATCCCCGCCTGATAAGCCTTTCAGCACATATTAAAAATTAATAACAACCGATTAGAACATCTAAAAGGAAAGCAAATGAGGGCTATCATGACAAACAAAGTATACAAATGTAAAAGTTCTATCAAAAAATCATTTTTAATGCTTCATACGATTTAATAATTATTTTTAACATTGATAATTATATTTAGTAGAAACTTTGGGATATAATTTGATCAAATCTTCACCATACTGCCATCCAGATCCGAAGGCATTTGGGATTCAGCAGTGCAAAACCACTAAATAAGTTGTTGAAATCTAGGCAACAATCTATAAGTTAAAAGAATGTTTACAATGTAATTAATTCCTTTTTATTTTCATGCACCTTACATATCAAAACAAGTTCAATGAGCGACAATCAGGTTTTAAATTTGCTGTCCCAATGATTTGAAGATAATTGTAACAGTTCTTGTACGATTGCTATTTCTTTAAAGACTAGCTCATTTCAGCTCCGTGGCTAAGGCTAGGTCCTGCGGGCGGCTGGGTGGACAACACGTAGTGTAAAGAACTTTCCAAAATCCTGTCACAATTACAGCGTAGGAATGCATCTTCTAGTTCTCCAGCTTCTGTTCTTAAAGTTGCTTGATGTCTGTCTCTAGCAGATGGCCCGTCGGGTGCCCAGGCGTTGTTCCCGGAGGGCATAATGTAAATGGAATGCTTATTGGGAAGGGTTAGATTGACGATTTGTGACTCGGCCTTTGCGATGTCCCTGTCCACTTTTAAATCATCTGGAGGAGGTCGTCCTTGGTGAAGCGGATGCCATAGCGCTCCGTAGAGGACTCGGCCCCATGGGGGAGATGGCTTCCACCTGAGAGTGTTGGAAAGTCTTTGCTTAGTTCCCAAGAATGGATTTAGAGTGACGTGAAGAGTGAAGCCAATGCAGGCGAGGGCGTGGTGGTGTTTGGTCCGCCTTCTAGAGTGTGTGGGGGATGGGAGTCTCTCCCCAGGTCCATGCAGGGTCGCTTGTGTGGTATCTTCATGGCATGCCCGGCGGCTACTGTTGAAATGGTGCTCTGTTTCAGTATGAGAGGATGTAGGGCAGGTGGACCCCCCCCCCCCCCGGAATAAAGGACGGCGACGGATCGGTGGGCAGACAACTGCGCGTTTCATAAATGAATTATGTGTATCATTGTGATTTGTGGCTGTTGAAAGGATTGTGTTGTTGGATGTCTTGTTTTTATCTTGGAAGTACACTCTTGGGCTCCTCGGGGCGGCGGCTATGAGTTTGAAGGACGTGGGTGGGTGACTGGAAGGGAGGTCGTCCCGCTGTATCTTTTGCATAGTTAATAAAAGGTGAATTTTGCAAACGAAAACGTAAGTAATTCATTTTTCTGCTGCAAAAAACGATGGATTCACTTGAAAAGGAGACTCCCCGATAGAATAGGCTAGTAGGTAGACAGGACAAAGGCAATGACTCTCTCTCTCACGGGAGTCCATTCCTCCCTCCCTCCGGGGTGCCCGACACGTCATCTTCTTTGAGCAGACGGAATGAGCCAGCCAACCAGCCTTAAGGAGAGAGAGGGGGGGGTAATGTCCTTGAGGGTCTGTCTGTCTGTCTCCGACTCATCATCCTCTTTGATGCAAAGAGAATAGGCTAAGCACCCTCTGGGGAGTCATGTCCTCCTAAGCTTCCACTCCTTGCTCCATGCTTGATCCGAGGCTGTGTCACGATGAATTCTTCTCACAAATGTTGTGTACGACGGCACAGCCGGCAGGCCACTCATTAGGAATCCTGGATCCTCGGAAGATTTCCGGGAAAAAACACTCAAATTCCAATGAAAGAAGGAAAATTACTCTTTATTGTGACGTCAGTTTCTCTCTCTCTGTTTCTATCTCACTGGGTGACTTATGAATTTCTCTAAAAAAGGGCAAAATGGAGAGGATTTAAAAAATATTCATTTGCTAATTTTGATTAAAATAAGGCATTTTATGGAATATTAAGCATATCAAATTAAAGCTTGATATTTTTTCTTCATATTCATATCAATTTTTAATCATGTAAGACCTTTGAGTGAGGAGCAGTGAGGACAGTGAGTCTCTAAGAAAAACCCTTCATTTTTCGTACAAAATGACATATATTTTAAAGTTTAAATGTGCCAGAGACGAAGTAAAAATTGAAATGAGTACTTTGATCTAAGCTCTATCAAATCATTGCTATTTATTTTGTCTATACTTCAGTCCTTGTATGTCAATAATGGCTCTGAATCGAAAAAGTGCTGAAAATTTGAAATCCATTTAGCTCTGAATTTATCACTAACTTTGAAAAATGAATACCATATTCGGAATCAGTGGATAAAACTCTATAAGAATTAGTGAAAATTAGTCCGACCTAATTTTTTTGTTGATTTTTGTTGGCCTGTGTTATCTATAAGATTGAGACCATTTCAAATCTCGAGGTACTCAAGCCACAAAGCATCCCATAAAGCCAAATGAAAAGAAAGTAGGAAAATAATTCAGGCAATAGGAGAGGCACTAAAAAATAATTATGTAGACGGATCTCGGCCTCAAGAGATTTCTTTCAGTTAATATTTAAAGACATGTGAAGTTAAGTATGTATGATATAGCTAGAAAAATAGTATACAAACGAAAGACATAATAACAAGTGTGGCTTAAATTCGTTCAGTATCGGTACTCTGATTAAAGATGTGTTTATTCGGTACATCAATACTATCATAAATCAATTGCGCTCATTACTTAAGTCTTGTTACCAATCAACCAAAATATATCATGTGTAAAAAGGATCCTGTAGTGTTAATAAATATATTGATTTAAGATTAATTAAGCTTCTATGATTGGACTGACTCTCTCGTTCCTTTAAAACATATACTGATATAAAAATCCCATTAGTTTTATGGCAAGTATAAGTAAATATTAAAACCAGATTATTTTTATGTCACTTTTTTATAGTTGCCTACCATAAAACTATAGATGTGTTAGATCACTTATACTTTTTTCTATTTTAAACTGGGTCCATTTTTGCAGTCTTGCGTAATGGTGATTGCTTATCAAAGAATGAAGCAATCAAAATTATAGGGTTTTTGATAAAAGTTTTCGTTAAAAGGAACATAACGAGACAGAGTTTCAACGAGGCTTAGCTTCCAACGAGCATGTTGCTGTTTTTTGTTCATTTTTGTATTATTTGGAGATTATATATATTATATATATTATATATATATTATATATAATATATATATTTATATATATATCTTACATATTAGGAGTGATATGTCATAGTTATTCGAAATTTCGTCATTTTGCAGTTTTTTTCAATATTTTTAGAGGCTAATTTGTACTCCAGATTTACAAAGCCTTCTCATGAGTAAGAATGCCCTCATGATAATTTGAGCAAACTCACACAAACAATATTTTTCAACCGATTAATTCCACTTCTTTTTCCATATCTTATCACCAGAATGAAGATCTATTTAAACATAAAAATAAATATTTTTTCTGTGAGAAAAAAGCACTTATTTTTTGACTAAATAATAATAATAATAAGTGACACCATCTATTCCTTAGATTCCTGAATGAGATCGATTGAGGCCCAATCAGAAAAAAATATTATTATTTCAAAAGAGAGATATTATTTTACACCAATGATGTTTGTTCAACCCTCAAAGGCCTGGTTGTCTTTTGTATCAATGCCAACTGTTTTTTCACAATTCCTTTATTTTAATCAATAAGGTTCAAGAAAAGGATTCCAGCTGGTTTTTCCTTATTGATGATGATCGTAATTAAATACAGGAATAAATACGTTTTTGGTTGACTCTTAAGGGGGGGGGGGGAATACTGATTTGAAATATTGATACTCAATTGCAATATATCTCTGATAATATCATTTAATCTTTTAAGAATCATAATTATTCTGATGGCATTTTCACGGGTATTTATACATGTTTTGATCATATATAAGTTTTTACTTCTGTTGCATCCATTGGATGATATATCTTTGCCTGAATGAAAAATGAGTAGATAGCATCGTTTTGTATACTTGTTACTCCAAGATTCGTTTCATGTAGAAAAATAAACAAGTAACAATGGTTATTGGTCACTTGTCTATAGGGATCACCCCCAGAGGCAGTCCGGCTACTTTTACGCCCCGGGGTAACACTCCATTGGCGCCCCCAACCAACCAACTTCTGGGAATATTTTCACCATTCACTATTGTCTTTTTTAAATACTGGAGATGGCAACTTCTTCCATCCACCTCATTACTGGGGAAAATAAAATCAGCCGGTATCTCACTTCGTTTTCTGCAAACCAGTTGTCCGCATTCTGTCAGTTTAGAATTGAATTCCATTTAGCAGGGTGAGTGGATAGATGTTCATCCTCGGGTGCAGGATTGGTGGGGATTCTCGTAGAGGCATTCTAATAAAGAGCATATGTATTGTCATTAGTATACACAAGTATCATAGTATTTATAGTGTTTACAAAAGTAAAAAGTTATGCAAGAATGCACACAAACACACACACCTGGCAAGTCCAGGAACGATGTGGCTGTTGAGGTAGATGGATGCTCCTCTTCAGACCCCAAGCATCTCCGAGGCTTGTGTAGCAGTGGAGATAGGTGGCTGATCCTCCTTGACTCAAGGACCATCTACGAGGCCTGTGTAGCTGTGGAGATAGGTGGCTGGTCCTCCTCAGTCTGTCTGCATACCCTTATCTTTTGTACGTTTCTCCTCCTCTTCTTTTCTTCTCTTTCTAAATTGGGCAGCTGAGGGTTTCTTTGGTCGTTTATCCATCATATACCTGACTCGACTTATCACCTTTCCGTCCTGTCAGTCAAACACCCTGACTGACAACGTGATGTAAACAAACTGACGTACTGTAGATGCATCCACAGATTCGTGGTTTTTTTACATAACCCAATAATTATATGTACCTACAAGGGGTCTATATTGATTTTATGAATGAATATAATTTATTTTAGAAGCAGCTGTTCCACTGGTTGAAGAACGGCTGCATTGCGTACTGTTGACGTGCCCCCTGTGTACTCAGCACCCATATTATCCGACCTGCTTGTGAGCGGAGTCTTTTTTACTTTGAAAAGTCACCGGACGTTTTATTTGAAGCTGCATCCACATCCCGCTGCCGTTCGAGCAGGAGATCTGAGCTCCGCTGCAGCGTCCGGCAGAAATAGAGATTGGGACGTGATCTGCAGTGTGTGGAAACGCTCTAATTATTTTCTTCTAACACAACCTGTATATATGACTCTGAAGAAAGTTGACGTGATTGACCAGTCCAGTAACCAGACTTGGAAATTAGCGGTTTTAGAGTAGAAAAATGACGATTTTTTGGAGGGGCGCCCCCAAATAGATTGCACCCTGGGCAATCGTTCACATTGCCGATAGCAAAAATCGGCCCTGATCACCCCAATTTATAGAACAAATTCATACTATACACCTTCTTTATAGCGGCCAAACTGTTTATAGCTTTTTGTAGTTCCTTGTGTGGCCACAATAGACAGGTTTGGCCGTATATGTAATAGGTTTACTACAACGACTCCAAAGAAGTGATATTCGGATGACGTTGAATGAAAAATAAATATTTATTCTTCAACAAATTGTCTTTCACTTCATCTTCAAATCAAAGCTGTCTGTCGGATATTTTTAAAAATTTCGTCACTTAATGAGGGACTCCGAAGTAATATTTCCTTCTCATTTTGAGATATTTTTGACGAGGCACCAGAGTTTATTGTATCACTGGATATATAAATGTAGGTAAGAATTAAATACATATGCTTTAATAATATTACTTCAAAATCATAACAGAGATCATGTTTATTTGCTATTTCTGGACTTTTTTTGTGATAATAATAACGACATGCGACATCTAGACTTGTAACATATGTATATATAATCATTTTATGAAGACTCCTGATAACCAATGACACTATGAATTTCATTATTGGTTAAGGCATCGGAAATACAGACGAAATAGTTCTTGACTTGACTTTATATCTCAGGGATTGTACTAGAATATTTAAAAACTTGATTAGTCTTTAAAGTAAACTGGTTTGCAATTGTTATTCAAGTTATGAATAAAAGTGTATTCCTTCTCGTAAGTAACATTGTGTTTGTCCTAAGAACGGACTTTCATTGGTTCACCCTTTTCGAATGATGAATGGGTTAAGAACCCTGAAATGATCTAACATTTGCATGTCTTACTTTTAAAATTCCGGCGAGCGAACTTGTACTTGTAGTCATTGAAATTGTTTTCCTTAATAACGACATAGCCCCTGCTATTGAACATGTGTTAATATCAGAGAGAAGAGAGAGTGCCAAAGGAAGAGTTTTTATTAAAAAATATGTCTTTTTACAGGTAGTTTGGAGGTTGCGTAGAATGGTGGGGTAAAAAGTCCATTGAATAAAAAAGGAATGAAATCTTATACATAGTATATTATCATATTATGTTTACAATAAATAAATAGCAATGTGGATACTAGATTAATAATAAGTTAATAGTTGAAACATTATTACATTTAAATAAGATTTAGTAACAAATAGAGAAATTAAATATACATAAGAGATCTTGTATAAAAACACTATTTCAAAATGGACCTAGAGGGCACAAAAAAATCTTGACGATGGATAAAGTTTCCTGCGAAAATTCCCCCTATTGTGATATCTTTAGGAGTTTTTTTAGTCGCATGACAAGTTATTTTCAATACAAGTGGATATAAAGATTGAAGTGATTTTCTGTTCCAATTGCAGTGTTGGAGCAATGTTCAATATTACAGAACTAAAAAATATTACTTTTTAACTAAGGAGGCAAATGTAAGTTAACTTTTCTATAGCTTTTTATCATAAAAAGAATAGTTTTGGATCGTAGAACTTCTTCGGGATGATAAAGGAGCTCAAAAGTGATCCAGGGATTAAGTATCCCTTTTTTTATCTTCACAATAGTTTTTCATTAAAATAACTGGGAACGTTTTCAAGGGCAACAGCGGCTTCCAATTATCAAGCCTTTCTTCTCTTAGTCCATTGATGGTGTCCATAAGCTTATGGTTCCTCTTTACTGATCTCTGCGCCTGCTTTGCTGTCTCTATTGCTCTGGTGCAGTATTGAAACCCTTGATTTAAGCCCTCGCACTTTTTACGGATAAGGTATTATCATCTGGGTACGCATACCCATGTTCATAAAAAAATTGCCTTGCATCGTCCTCATCCCCTTCTCTTCTCCACCTCGTCTTCAATCCGGCTTGGTCCTGCAGAGAAATTTATACTTTGACAATTTGGATAACAATATCTAATGATACCCATGGAGAAGGAACTGATTGATAGAATAGATTCTTAAATACTTTCACACACCCCCAAATACAATTGAATGCATTCGTTTACTATGGAAGAGACTAACATAACTTCAAACGAATATTTATATCATATGTATAAACTATATTGGTCATTCAAATTCGAAAAATACTGCAAGTTCATAGAAAAACTATATTTTATTTTAAGGTTATTGGAGCTTTTTAGAATCATTAGTCTCACCCTTACTGTCTACTGATTATTTTCTTTTTATAACTAAATAAATTTTTATACAAATTACATTGTCATCGTTCAATTTATGTGCATACATGCAGTGGGCTCATAATTTGCCTTATCAATTCCCCCTCCCCTTTTTGGGCGCTGATTGTAATAACGAGGAAAGGTAGGAAAAACGCTTGGAATAGCTCCTCTTTTCAAATACCTCCTATCTCCAGGAATAATGTCTTTATAGTCTGATGGCAAAAAATGTTTTGAACAAACTCGATAATCGACGTTATCCTCAGGCTTCCAGTTCTTTCTTCGTAGAGCACGTATCCATTTTGCCTTGAATGTGAACAGAAGGTAATCTATGGAATGACACTCCATTTTCATTATGAGTAGAATTCCTGCAATCCACAGCTACACATCCATTCTATATTGATCAATAAGTTATAATAAAAAACTTATTAGCTTAGTTGAACTAATACAAAAATATTTTAAAAGATAGAAGAGTTGATATTTTTGATTTCCCACCTAGACACGCAACCTCATGGTTTACACGATGAGACACACTTTTAGCCTTAGTTTGGCACTCGCTTCTTCTTCG
>CP045900.1:17178250-17196738 GCA_013387185.1 Caligus rogercresseyi | reverse complement strand
ATATATATAAATAATCTTCGGAATATAAAGAAATCATACGATAATTCTAGTGATGTCATCGCATCCATTTTTCATTTTAAAGATGTTTATTAATTGATAGTTAATATAATAAACTATATAATCTATATAACAACTAGAGGCATATATACCAATCAGAGAGTGCAAACCTCCGCCGTCACGGGGTCCTTATGAGCCTTTCCGAGGCGGATTTTCACGACTGGGGCGGCGTAGAGGGACGGGGGAGGGTTCCCCGAGACGAATTCCGAGAGGAAGACGCTCCCGGCACCCTATTTATCAGCACAGCGACATCTATTGGCAGAGTAGGCTAACTTGAAATATATATTAGTATTTAGCTCATTTTGCATCTAATTCTGCCTCAGAGATGCCAAATTTAATCACTTGTTCTTTGGCACTTCTAACAACTCACAAAGTTTCACCGAATCCGTTCGGTACTTTTTGAGTTATCGTGCTGACAAACAGCAAACAACCCAACAAACCAACGCCAGTGAAAACAATACTCCTTCGGCGGAGGTAATTATTGGATTCACAAAAACTAAATAATTGGAAGGAGAAAAAGAGAAATACTTCTCTCCTTTGACATTTAAAGTCGAAATACCAAGTTATAATACCTGGTATTCATACTTTAAATGTTCAAGAGGCCGGGATTACGAATATATTCAATAACTACTCATGGTATTTTACTTGATTTTTTTATCTAAAGCGTTAATCATACATTAAAAGATGCTCACCAATGTAAAAAAATACTCTCAAGAGAAGAAAAAAACACTAAAAGAGTTTTTTGTATGATTTAGAGCGACTTGTAATAGTCCTTATAATAGAATCAAAATCATACAAACAATTCCAGTGATGTCTTCGTATGTATTTTTTAATTTTAAAAGTAGTTCTCCAAAGAGTCGTCATCGCGTCTTCCATTTTCTATTCCTTAAGGCTGGGTATTTAAACATGATAAAAAGTAGCTATTTTTAAATCATTTCATTGATAACATAGTGTATCGACGATATGTATGGTAGCACTGATTATAAGAGTATTTGTTTTGGTCTCATTGATGGGGGAAAACAGCAAAATAAAAAACTTAATTGCTACTCATATCATTACCAAGAAATGTTGAGGGTGATGTGACATCACTCCTAATCTTTAGGCATTATTAAAATTTAATTTGTTCGAAGTTACATTACAAAAAAGTTGTCATTTTCCGTTAACTTAATTTTTTTTGGGGGGAGACAGAGACAGATAGATATATATATATATATATATATATATATATATAGATATATATATATATATATATATATATATAGATATATATATAAATATATATATTAAAAACAATACCAAAGGGGCGACCGACGTTTTTTTCTTTTTTTTTCAAAGATACTTTGTTTATAAATTTTTCCCTTCTAGTGAAATACATCTTAATTAAGATCAAATAAATGAAGGTGTTCGTTTACAAAGGAATTCCTCTGACCGAGCCCAGCATGGGATGCTATTATTTTTAGTGAAAGAAGTACACGCCCTACATTTAATTAAGTTTACAAGAATAAATACATAAAAATAAATTAAGTTCTGAGTGGCTAGGAATTGTAGTTATAAGATAACCTATTCAAAATTATATACTTTTGTGGAGGGAATCAATGAAGACTGCTAACCGACTCTTGTTTCAGTATAAATGTATATATATTTTTTACACTGATTAATATTTTATGACAACCATTATTTGAAAAGGTAATTTTTTCAGGCAGATCCTAATCAAACGGATATAAATATTTAATATCATTATTTGTATCGAACACCAAGAATTAATCTTAATACTTCTCTTTGGATATTTATTTTAAATTCATCTTCGTTGCAACAAAAATGCATATTTCATATACTGGTTAAGTATAAAGATGTTCATTGTTTTTTTTAGTACAAAAACATTCCACTAAATTAACTAAAATATGATACTTTAACATACCTTTGTAGTGAAAGCCGAAATTACAAAGCGGTCAACTTTCCAAACTCCCTCTCAGTGATGTCCTCTGCACTCGGACCCCAGGACAAGAAGTGGGACGAGCTATCTCAGAGTACCTAATTCCATGGGCTGCACTTCTGCGGTTAACATGGCAATACATGGAAATCGTCTCCGGAGCTGAGGCAGGCAACCATCCTTATGGAAGCAAGGCGAGCGGCAACAAGGCTTTCAAGGCGCTTAAGACATCTAGATTAAGTCATATCGTTAGATCCTATTTTGTGTTTCTAATTTATTTATGATCGTTTTTTCTGATATATTATTCTAATTCATATATCATAATATACTTTTAATAGCTCTGAAGCTAGTTAAATTGACACAAAATACATATTTCATCACGCACACATTATGAAAGTAAATAATACGAATGAAACAAAGGATATTTCGCACTCTTATTTTTATAAGCAATCATGTTCGAGAATAAAGCCCCCTTTCTCAAATACAGGAGCTTGCGATGAAGCAATATCAGTGAGGCATTCAGTTCATCAGCTGGATGAACTGTATCAGGATGAAGCATCTTTGATGATGGGCTTCTACTTATAAATCTGATAGATGACGTCAGTGCCACACCGCACGTCCCTGGTCATATAACTATATAGTTGATATTAAGGGATATAAAAAGATTGTTCAGGCAAACTCATGGAAAAAACTGATTTTTTCATTGAGTACACTGTTTATTTTTCAACACCTGATGGTCAGATCCATTATCAACATATATATATGAGTAAACAATATATTCTTTCTTTTTTAGAATGAGCAGTTGTTTTAGTCATATTAATATATAAAGTAGAAGGAGTCCTTTCAAAGGATTCGACAATGACGTCATTGATGTAGGCCACTGAAGACGAAACAATTAATAGTATTCTTAAGACTGAATTTCTACTCTCTGAATTGATAATCACTTTTTACCCACCGTGATAATACTTTGTAGCATTATACCAACGACTTTTATTATTATATTCCCCCGACTCTCCCTTTGACCAATCACGTTTCTTTAGCGTACATATAAACAATCATGTATTTGGCAAATCCAATATTGCAGGATATAATGATAAGGCATGGAGTGCAATGTTTGTTTTTTCTTATTTTCATGCAATTTATCTCTTGGTCACCACTCACGTCTTACTCCAGTGGGGCAGGATCACCACCTAAGTAATAGGAATGAAATATATAAGTTGTCAAGAAAAAAGATAAAATAACTCAATCTTGCACGTCGTCCTTTTTATTCTTATCGGTCTCCCTGATAAGGCCCTGTTGCTCCCAACTATATTATATGCATGCATTCAAGGCCATTAGGGAGCATCACAAAATCAGTCATGTTTTTTTTTCATATGCAAAGATCTTCGATTGTAAAGAATAATTGCGAAATGCTTTTATCTGGCCTTGCCATCTGTTCAGATAAAACGAATCGACAATCGTATATTTGTAGCCACAAAATAGGAACGTCTTTTTCTGTATAAATGCAGGATGACGAGAAATGATTTATATATTATCGGTACGACTTCTTTTTGAAAGACATTGTCTTGGGTATTTTTATGCACCTTGAATATGTTATGTAGTTTAATGGCTGACCTTTTTGATAACATCATTTTTTTAGCAAACTATACGGATTTTTACTCATGATGAAGTGTTAAATTAATTTTTTGCGACAATGTGAAAGTATTGATACGGCTTTTAACTGTATTGGAATTGCTAATGCATGATAAAATATGTACAAAATGTAAGGAATTTCATTATAACACTTAAATGGGGCTGTAGTTACAACTCATAATATAATATTCCTAAATAGTACTTATAGATCAATATATGGAATAGTGGAATTCCACAATTATGGAGCCTTAAAGGATAAAGTTATGCAACATAAACAGGATTTGTACAGGGATTGATCTAATATATTATTAATATATATATTATATACTATTTCTTGATTTTATTAAGTTAAAAAAAGGACGATACAAAAACTGACAAAAACAATAAAAGCTCAAATTTGGCGTAATCTAGTCCGTTAATTGAGTGGCTTAATGAGTGATGTGCCAATGATGTGCCGAGTTGATCATCAGTTGAGTGGTCGGAAGGATATTACAGTAAAGCCTCAAAATAGAGAATAGCCAGCAGCTCTTACCCAAAGACTAAAGTAGGTCTATATCAAAACTGTTTTTGTAAGTTCAAAATTCTGGTGTCGTTGTCATCTTCTCATACGGTGAATTATTTGTTGACAGTAGGAAGTTCAGTCTCTAAAATATGCAATTTTTGTGAAGACATCCTTTAGCAAAAAAAAAAGATCAAAGAGTCTTTTATACAAAAAGTCTTCCTCCTTTATGGTTTAGGGTTCTGTGGCGTCAATGGTAAGAAATCACGATATTCCCCCATCCCCAATGGGGTAAATACCATTTATCTACTTCCTAAAGACCAATGCCGTGTTCTGGAGGAGTTTACTAAAATTTACATATTCCTCGCAGCGAGATAGTTCGTCCGCAGTTGAGTAAAGTGCAGTGTATATTTTTAAAACCACTTTTGATCGGAATAACGCTGGCCCCCATCCTCATAGGATTGCAAACCCCCTTGACTTTGTTATGCAGCGGACAGTAGAGGAAAAGACCAAAACATATGCGAGAGCCCAAAGATATCAGTTCCTGGCCGCAAGTGGAGTTGCATGGATCGATTTCCTCCCCCCCCCCCCCCTCCGCTCCTAAAAAAATACTTCATACCCGCTGCATCAATGCCGTCAACCAATTCAAAACCTTAGGTCATTACAAAGGCAATCAATAGAATGACTCTTTTTGCATAATTAGGCATATTTTGTTCATATATGTTCTTCGCAAATTTATGTAGTGCAACATATGATAGAAGTAGAAACGGATTTCCTTCATTCATTAATTAAATAGACTCTGTAAATTATACTTATTATTGTTCTAAACATAGATATCCATAGTGTGGTATCGTCTTTTTTACTTTAGAGTTTTATATACGTTGTCATATTAATTTTATCTTTATTGAACAAAACAAACAATATAAACTTGTTAATTTGTCATTAAACGTATTTAAGTGTAAAATAAATGAGTTCAAATTTATAGTTTTATCAATTCAAATGTATGTATATTTTTGATTGCTTTAGCGTGTGTATGGATGATATAATTTGAGACACTCCCTCACTCACCTTCAAAGGGACTTGTTTATGCAAATAATAATAATAACAATTGCATGACGAATTATTTTGTACGGCGAAGGTAAGGGCATAAATGTATTTATTTTAAATACATAATTCTTTTAGGAGGGTTATTGTTAAAGGGATTTGGGTGCATATGGTGTGTGTTCAATTCCTTAGGTGCATTCTTACTTTGATTGCATTTATTCAGTGTTTATATATGATCATCGAAAAAGACAATGGGCTCATAAAGAAGGGAAGAAATATACTCTACTCAGCAGCTGTTGACAGCCATCTTATGTGGCTTTTATGACGTAATATATATTCGTAAAGTAGTTGATGAAACAACAAGTATATATTGTTGTGAAAAACCTGTTTATTTACTTGTATTTACTTTACTTCTGTACCTTTATCAAAAGACAATGATTCCTTTTTATATATCTGTATCTCACCAACCTAACTTTATGCACAGGGGATTGAATAAAAAGGGGGAATATCACTGTCTGTGTGCACAGCTGATGAAAAAAAAGAAGGAAGGAAGGAATATTATTATTATTCATTAAGCCGTCAAAGCTTGAATGCCAAGCCTTAAGGAATAGAAAAAGGGAGAATTTACAAAAGATATTCACCCAATACGTCATTTTAAAGGACAATTTTGTATAAAACATAACATTGAAGAAGGAGAGCCGTGTGCGTGTAGGCGTGTTCAACTCTCAATGTTGGAGGACCAGGTTCGAATCCCAAGAGAGGATGGTCAAGTCCAACCTCATTGAAAAGATCCTAGGTTCGATAGACTAAGTTGCTTATATGCGTCTTACTATCCAGTCGGATACCAACTCTATCGAACCAAATAGATAATAAAAAATAACCTTGCATGACATCACTGGACACTTCTATTCCCGAGAATAAAATTGTTTTGATCACGTGGAAGAGGCATTTTATGTCGCTAATCATCATCAAAGATTCCTTCAAGTCGTTCTTTTTCTCTTCTGCTTTGATTATGCAGTTATTTATTAAGTCGGTGGATAGGGCAATAAATAGTTAATATATAAAATATATAAATAAGTGGTTTTTATAAAACTCCTAAAATAAAACATAATAAACTAAACGAGGGTGAATAAAGTCATTGTTAGGTAAACTTAAGTCAAAATTTATGTGGTGTGAGCTTGATTCCCAGTTTCATCTCGTTGAATAATTTTTAGGTTCAAAGAGTTAATTATATTTTATATGTACATATAATTAGCTATTATCAAGTGAGCTGAATTAAATCCAAGGAAATATAAATCCATAAAATAAGGAACAAAAAAAATAAAAGGATATGAAAATCATCCAATAAGCTCCTTGTATATAACTCAACGATATACTATTGTACATGTTCTAATTCTTCTATTATCACATGCTCTGTAATTGATGTTTTTTTATTGTTTTCTCACTTTGGTAATCCACCTAATAAATAAACATGAGACTAAAACTAATTTCCAATGCGTGTCACCAGTAATTGTTGTTTGTGAGGAAAATAAAGCCTTTTTGGCGTTTGAATAGTATCTTTTCGAATGAATGCCTTGTAATATGTCACTCACTAATCATGAAATGCTGTAAATATTTGAGTTTGGAATGCAGAACAATCTACTTTTATAAAACTAAAAAATATACCGGGTTTATATAGAAGATGGATTTCTTCTTAAGACTTAAAACTTCATTGCCAAACTCGTATAAAAATGTAACGCCCCACTAAGGGCAAAATCTTTTGATTTAAACAATATATCAATTCTTTATTTTGGTATTACACTGGTTAACCAAATTTTATAGAGAAAAGGATACGTATTCTTATAAAAATACGACAAATATGGCCTCAGATTTTGTAAGAAGAGTTTTTGGTTTCCTCTGAACTTGTTGCAGAGTAGAACTTACTTTAGAGAAGAGTAGACATATTGTAGAGTAAAACTTCCAAGGAAAAACTGGAAGTCCAATTCGGTTTTAGTTGGACATATTGATAAGATTAACATCATGTTGTCAAAAAGAAAGTTGTCTAAAATTGATAGATCACTGATACTATCCAAAATATTAGCATTATCAATAAACATTAAGAATAAGAAATAGTATTAAAGTAATGAAACCAAAATCAATTCGTGGTGAAGACTTTTTGCACTTTTTAATTACAAGCTAAACAAAATGCTAGACAGGCAACTCATGTGCATCAAATTTACCTATCATTCCATAATGGGTTTTGTACTCTTACACAAAAACATACACAAGAATTAAGAAATATTTAATAATCTTTGTCATGGTAAAATAATAGATGTAATGGTTCTTTTTATTACATTTTATCCGCAGATGTTTTATTTTTCCTGCTTTTATTTTAGTTCGATCTATCAAACATAGCTTTTATACCATTATTACTCCCGTCCTTGTATAATAGTTCTATTGAGTAACCTACATATATAGTATACATATAGACACAAAAAATTACAAAAAATATAGCGTAAATATAGAGGTATATATATTTATAGCATATTATATATATATATATAATATAGATATATATACATATGTACATTATAGTATATATATACTATATATATATCTGTTATTTACTCCGTCCTTGTATAAATAGTTCTATTGAATAACATTCATAATTGAATAATAGTATACAAAAAGTAACATAGACAAAAAACTACAAAAATTAGCGTAGATATGTAGAGGTATATATTTTATATACATATTATATATGTATATATATATATGATAAAATATCTTAGTGGTTGAGTAATTTGAATCTTTTGCAGGAGCCTAAAAATAGTTTTTAAGCATTACTCCACCCACTGCGAGCAGCAGTTGTTATTGCCAATACTTTTCTTGATTTATATGAGCACCACGATGTAAGCATTGTTACATACGTGTAATCGTCTTTATTTTCCCCCAAGAAACATCCTAGCACTTCGGCTAGTCAGGGATGTCAGGAATTTTTTTTTAAATACGTATCAAGACATAAAGAAACCCTTCTTCAAAAAGCTAATAAAAACTTCAAATTCTACATTTGCAAAATTTATACTCATCGTCTCCCTCCTCCTATAAAATATGTATGATGTGTCATATCTTTCAATCATTGCCATATATTCCCAAATAAATCATGAGCAAAAAGGTTTGCAATTTTATGTGTGTCATGGTTATTTATTACCATGGTTCATTTGGAATATATTCAGCTATATAAGCATTAGATAATAAACATAATAAAAAAGGTATATATATATTTTTTTTTTCCACAGTTCATAAAAATATATACAAGCATAAAAACAGAATGTATATAAAAAGATGTTAATGCATAAAAACATAATTAAACATATTTTTGTACCCTTTCGTTGAATATGAGTTGATGGACTTGAAGCTTCCAATCTTTGTTTCGATGACTTTTTGAGTTCTTCAGAAGTGAGTCAGTTCGTTAAGACAGTAATGACCTTATTTAATTTTTGGCGTATGATATCAATGATACGGTTGAGTCAAAATAGGGTACTGATTTCCATAAAATTCTTTGAGCTGCTCCCCATTCACAAGAGAATAAACTAATCCCTGATTTTCATCATTAACTTTGGGCGGCGAATCGAGATATTAACCGTTAATCATCTCTAAGTAGTAAGATGCAACTAAATATATAGGTTTCTGGTTCTCCAGTTTACCACATTGTTGAGGAAGGGATATTTGGGTCCCTGGAATCCTGCTGCATTGGCCGTTTGGATATAACGTTTTGAAATATATAACAGTGTAAATACTAATATCTTATTATTTCAAAATCGCATTTTGACTGTGATATCATAAAATAATTGATTCAATTTTCATTGGTGCTGTCTTAAATGTGATGTATTTTCTTAAAATGACGATTGAGAAAAAAAGGAGAAGAAGAGAAAAACGCCTTTTTCTGTTTCTAGCTATTTTACTTCATAGAAATGACCATATATATATTATTTCGCAAAATTTGACCTCTTATCAACAACTGACAAAATGAATCACAATCCAACTTATAAAAAAGTGCTTATATTTTTATTAACTCTTTGAATAATGACTAAAGCTTCAGAAAATGCGCAATGGGCCCCAAAAGTTGTGAATTATTTATTTAGCCTTATATGATGAGTATTTAGTGATGTTGGTAACCGTACATATCAACTGGTTCTTGTCTGTGATGATTTTCTGTTTACTCAGAAAGAAGAAAATTATCTCTTTAAGTTACTATCATCCCTCGTTTTTCGACTCTCATCACTGCAATGAGTATAATGACTAGAACCACGGGACTTCGACGGAATCCAATGTGCAACACCTAATCAACCCATGGTTCCCAACCTGCTCTTTTCAACCTCTTTTTAAGTCAATCCTCAGGTATTCCTCTTCAGACTCCTCAAGCCCATCTCCAACAGCTTTGATCCAAAGAACTCCTCCAGTCTTCTTTCGATAGCGCGGATAGGGAAATTTCCTCTCCATGCACCTTCCGGACGATAATAGCTTAGAGCTCCATTGCATCAAATCTGAACACTAGAAACGTACATCAAGGGCCCCGCCAAAAGTTTATCAGAGTCCGTTCCTCTATGGGTCACCAGCAAAGAGAGAGCCGATGGGTCCACAGGGAACCCACTGGATTGACACACTTCAGCCAAGGGCGTCTTCACGCACTGCCAAGTTCGGGAAGAAGGAGGACCTCCATGATAAACCATTCGACGGACTTTGGCTGAAGATACTGGGAGCCCGTTCCCCTGAGTATCACCTCTGATTGAAAGAGACAGCAAATCAGATGTGTCCTTGGGAACTCCACATGAATAAACTTTAGCTGAATGCCCTTCCGCCGTGAAGCGTTGTTACTGTGCCTTACGATTTCAAGCTGAGACGGTCTCCGTGAGGACTGAGAGGTCGTTGAGGAATGGAAGGAGGTCATATAAGGATTTTAACGAGCGAATCCTTCTAATACTAAATGATTTTTGGAAACCTTATCATTACACGCAAATATTTTTTGAGCTACCATCCGAATAGCACATCATGAGTTGCCAATTTTAAAATATAATTAATGTAGATCAACGAATTGTCCCTTGCGCCAACTTTTACCCACTCCTTTTCAAAGTTTATATTATATATTGTATAAAAAAGACAATATCGACAGTTTAAAAAACTCACTCTTTTTCTATACATTTGCTCTTTTTTTAAATAGAAAAATTGTATAGAAAGAGGGTTTTGCCATTTTCAAGGATATAGCACAAATTAAAAGTATATATCTTATGTCAACCTATTGGACGTTATTAATTTATCTATATCAAATAATTATAAATAGAGTAAACATTATTTTACCTATATTTTTCTGATTCTCCTATGACTGATAAAACTTAATGAATTGTTAGGGTGTAACTTCTACAAAAAATATCTATATTTGCCAAAAAGTTTTTATTCGATTGAGAAATGTTTTGAATTATTTTTTGCTACATTTTTTTATTGTCCAGTTGTTATGTTTTCTGTTTTGTCTACATATATACTTATAGAAATCAATCAAGTATCGCCTTATGGCCAAAAAACTACAAATATAAACTGTAATATATATTATATGTATGAAATATAATTATTCCTGAAGATCTATAACGTATTGCACAATTATTTAAATGAGGAATTTTATATAATGAAGAATTAATTATATTATTTTTGGTGGACTAATATATTTTTCACGCAATTACTAGTTAATAAAAATGTTGAAATATTTTAAAATAATAGCTAGCATGAATTCGTCATAAATTAATTTATTTACGTTCTAAAATAAATGCAAGTAAAAATATATGTATTTAGACTGAATACAAATAAAAATAGTTTAAAGTTATACCTCGAAAACAAACCTACGAATATAAATATTATAACACAATAACGGATATTAAAGGAAATCACTTAAATAAGTAGAAAATAAAAATCTTTTTTAATTTTTTCTGTGTTTTAGAGAAACCAATACGTAATAAACATCTTTTTGTTATGAAAATATGGAGATCTGTATTAATTAGTATAATATTGAACTGTAATTTTTTTTTAGAAATGAGTTTTCGTATACATAAATAGATTAAAAAAAATACGTCTTTGGAGGAAACTATTGTATTAAAGTATAAGTAGTTTCCCCCAAACATGTAAGTTAAAAGATTGCTCGCCATAGGGATTTTCCTTTATGGCCTTTTGGGAAGGAATCAAGACTATTCCCTTTTTAATTGTTAAATTTCACAGGCTATATAAGCATATGTTGAAGTATATCCACTTGAATAAAAATATGTACTTTCATCTTAATGGTATGAAGGAAAAATACATAATAGATTTTCAAATATTTAACCAAAATATATTCCGTTGCATGACATACAATTTTTTCAATATAAGCCATACTGAATAAAACTATGAGCAGTAGCGGTATGACGCAAAAGCAGGATCCTATGGTACTCTCCAAGATATAACATAGTTTACGATGTCTTGAACGGATTCCCCCTGAATTAGAAGCCATTTTATGAAGTGGACCTGGACGGTATCCAGATTTATTTAGCAGCATGTAAGCCTCCTTGAAAAGTTTATGTTGTGGATGTTCAGGTTCCGAAGTTCGACGAATGGTAGTTTAAGTTCCTCCTTTAGGATCTCTTAAAAATTCCTCTCTCTGTCTGTCATGGGAAGGATCGAAGTTCAGATTCAATTGTGGCTCCTCTGTGATTGTAAAATAGAGTTGAAAATATTTATTATGTCAGTTGAATTTTCGTAACTAAGACTGCAATAGAGTCCCTTTTTCGTTTCCTCCAAGAGGCCTGATGAAATGGATTCGTTCCTTCGACTTTTCCAGGAGTGAGCAATGATCCTGTCCATCTTTACAATGGAGTTTCCAATTGTCCCATTCCTTTACTGAGAGAATGCATTAAAAAATAATTTTCACAAGAGGAGGTATATAGACAGACGATTCATTACTTACTATAGGAGTCTTCGCATCCTTTTTCTATTGTGTTCTCGTCATCTTTCTCCATGTCGGACTAAGGGCTAAGAAGACATCGAATCGATCACTGGATGATGGTTTTCAAATAAAGATTAGACGACGACTTATTCCTCCAGAGTTAGAACATTTATACAATATTATATCTCATAATATATATGTTTACATTTGTGTATGAAATGCTTCAGCTATGGGTACCAACTAATGAAGCTAGATATATTTATAAGGCATGATTTAAAGACCATTAATTGTTGAAAAGCGTATTTTCTTGTCACTTAATCGAAAACTTGCAATTATAAAAAATGAAGTGCATCTTCCATAGAATAACAAACGCTTGTTTTTGGTGATTAGTAAAGAATGTCTATGCTTCAGTTTAAAAAACTCAGCTCCATTACATTACTCCTGTAAATTCTACCTTTTATCATCAACTGATAAAATCTATCATAACGACAAACTAAAAAAATATATATTTTAATTTTAAACTTTTGAGTATTGACAAAAAATCCTAAAAATGCACTATGAGTCTATGAAGATATTTAATTATCTACTTAGTCGTGATGTGATCAAATTTTACTGTTGGTAACTCTAGCATATCAACCGGTTCTTATCAAACATCTTCTTACTGTTATCCAATGAAAAGAATATTTTCTTTGCCCCTCCTTTTATTCTTCATATTTTTTGTGTATGAAATGCAAGTATCCTATGAAATGCTTAAGCTAAGGATACCAACTATTGTAGCTAGATTTATTTTCAATTGGATTTTTAAGGATGATTAAATGTTCGAAAGCGCATTTTCCTGTGAATTAATAGAAAAGTTGAAATCATAAAAAATGTAGAGCATCTCTCATAGAATAGCAAACGCTTGTTTTTCGTATTTTGTAAAAATTGCTCATGCTTCATTTTAAGAAAATACATCACAAATAGACAAAGTGGTGGGAATTTATGGGACAGAAGTAAGAAATATACTTTTTTCAATTGTTAATACACTAAAGATCCAAAAAATCATTTATTTGACGATTTGTTGAAATGAAATGAATGATATTTAAATTAACACAAAACTCTAAAACAATAATACTTATAAAGTTTATTGGGCACTGATCTGACAGAGTAAGTATATTTTACAATAGGCTGATAGGTCTGGGATCCCAATAGTCACCAGATTGTTGACTGATAATATGCCATTGATTATTGGAAGGTCTGCGAGAAAGTATCATTCATCGACTGTTACTTTACCACAAAATGAAACCTGGATATAAGGTATTGCTAAGTCTAGTCTTAAGGGATTGCCATGAGAATAGCTAGGGAGACAGCATCTCAAAATCTGTCAGAACTGTTTTATTTACTTAAACATATTTTCCCCTTATATATATATATATATATATATATATATATATATATATATATATATTATATATATATATATATAATATGATTAATGGAAGGTTTGCGACAAAGTATAATTCCTCGACTGTTAACTTAACCAAAATATGAAACCTGGCTACAAGGTAGTGCTTAGTCTAGTCTCTGGGGAATGCCATGAGAATTGCTAGGGAACAGCATATCAAAATCTGTCAAAATTGTTTTATTTGCTTATACATATTTTCCCCTTATGTATATATATAAAGAAGTATATACAAATATAAAGTTTCATTATAAAGATTTTATATGGAACGAATATCCATAGTTTATTTTGTGTCGTTGTTTCCTATCGTTTGTGTATGTTCTTCAGGGGTCACCACATGAGTTCCATACCGTTAAAGCGTTCTAGATAGCCATTTAGCCGTAGATATGCAAAGCAGTTCTTAGGAGAGTGGACGTTGCCGACTTGGTTCTGGCTTCTGAAAAAAATTGACGAGGCCTTGACACTTTCTAAGCTTGTAAACCTTAAGATGACCTCGAGCCTGACCTGTCTATGAGCTACTTTATAGTCGCTTTGTTGTTCTTCATAGTATAAATATTAGCTGGTGATCATTTATAAAATATAAATGCTTAAATATATTCCGAACAGACCTTTCTATATTTCATGGTTAGTTTGAAGCACAATGACCGACATTAATATATTTATAAAACTTTTGGATAAATACTCATTCAAAAGGTGTACAAAATTTTATTATCAGATTTTCTAAACGAGGGTTTATTTCATGCCCTATGTATTAAGTACAAAACCTACTATAATATGTAGGTATATCTTTAAAAACATCCTTTGGATCTCATTAGCTATGTCTTGTATTTTATGGATATTTTATTTATCTATGCCGGACGACACTCAAAAATACCTGTTCCTAGGTGTAAAGAATTTATAATGAGTAATTGTATAAAAGTGTCCGTCCGATAAATTACAATGACCATTGACAGTTAATGCATTCGTTATTAATGAAAAAAAAATAGAAGGGTCACCATGGGCTGGCATAAACATTGTAGTATCATAAATATGTATACTTCAAAACAAATACACCAAAAAATGTACCTTAGTTCATAGAGATCATTTTGTGAAAGTTTGAACGAATTCGAATAATGTCAATCGACGGACCCAAAAGTTATGAATTAAGTCTATGTAGTAATTTTTTCACCATTCGATCACCTCTAATGTCCTCAATATAAATGCTATTTTCAAAATGTAGGTATGATTGCAAGGATTCCAAATTAGTATTTAGTTTTTACGTAAACTAAAATTTAACCGAGATATTATTGTTTTGAAATAGTCGTTTTAGAAAAATACCCCAAAATTACTATTTCAAAACATTATTATCTCTTTCAAATTTAGATGTACTTAAAAACTAAACCACTAACTTGAAAGTCTTGCAATCATACATACATTTTGCACCAAATTGTTTGAAAATAGCATTTATATTGAGGACATAAGAGGCGATCGAATGGCGAAAAAATAGATAAGTTTACTACATAACTTTTGGGTCCGTTGAGGAGACTTCACATTATTCGATTTCGTTCAAACTTTCACAAGATGATTTCTATGCACCAAGGTAAAATTCTAGGTGGAGCCAACTCTCAGTCCGAAATTTTTGAAATTAGAATAACCTAAATATAATTATATATATATATATATATATATATATATATATATATAATATATATATATATATAAATATATATATATACTAATAAGCTACTTTAAGTAAGACTATAATTATATTAAAATTAGTTGGTGAAGAGGCCTTTTTTCCAAGCATATATGGTAGGAAATTGTATAATCCCGGGGATGTAAATAAGTATAAAGGCATGGATATTTTTTAGAGTTCATTGAACCTTTGATCCTCCTTTTTAATGAGCTTGACCATTTTCCTCCTGATGAAAAAATAAGGGACTTTGTCACATAACACACCAAAGGACTCATATATTCATAGTACATATGTGCGGGAGTACATTAGCTAAAATGTAACCACCCTTATTGCTTAATATAGACCACTACCAAACTTCCTTTAGAAATAGGGTATACCCTCAGATATAGGATATGTTTCCTGACCATGTTTTTAAGTTTTTTCTCTTTCCCTAGACACAACTTTTACCAGGATTACATTTTTTAATATTTAAAATGGAGAAATTTATGGACTGTTTTTTTTCAAAGTGACAATTCGAAGAAGATACCTTTCGAAATCAAAGTCAAAATTTCCGGCTTTACTACAGATTACTTCAATTTCAAGCGCAAATATCGAGAGAAGTGATTAGATATTATAATAAGTCGCAAATCTTGCCTTGTCAATAGTTCTTTTCTCGATAGTTTCGAAACCAATGACAGCCTTTGCTCTTAATAGTGGAAACTGAATAGCCTTGAAAGTAGAATTAGTCTTTTTGAAAATTACATAAAAATTCGTAAGAAAAAGATTATTTAATTATATAGATTTACTGAGATCGATCGTGACAGGGATTTTTAGCGAAATGGAACGTAGGCGTTATATAAACATATGGAGCAGAGTAGAAGTTCGGACTTGAGAAGTTCACTTTTTTACTGTCATGTACTCCCGACAGAGAATCTTTGTTTCACTTTTAACCGATTGACTGATGGATTCAATTCCTAAGCCATGTAGTGCAAACACCATACACCTCCTTTTTGTAGACTGAGAGACATCCTTCAAAGACATGACCGTGGAAAAATATAAATAACTCTCTTTAAAGTGAAACATAACTTGCCAGGGTTTGCACACATTACACATTTAATTTATTAATTAACAACAGAAAGTTGATACATTTCTCATGAGGTGGATATATTCTAGAAACTAAGAGTTATATGAAAACCGTGTCTCATAGGAGACAAAAATATGTAACGGCGTTGAATTCATTAAAAATAAATAACCTTTTGAGTGCATTTTCTGGTTAATGAATATCGTAAAAAGCTCATTATTCATTTATTAAACTTTGCTATAGCAAGGAAGATGATTTAGTCCTGGACTTGATACGCCTCCTGTCAACCATGAATACTTAATATACAATGATAATTCATCAAAGGAATGCAGTGATTCCCTGGTAGAAACTGAAAATAATACATAGTATGTCATTCTTCAAAAATTATGGTCCATAGAATATTTTTTGACTTAAAGTCTATTAAACACTAGTTCACATAGTTGGGTGATGTCCCTTCCTCACAAATCATCAAATTTTAGGACAAAAATCCAATAAATGCGACAATTTATTTTGCAGGGCGTGAGTTTCTAGGGGCGAAAATACATATGGCATACGCTCACAGGACGTGAATTTCAAGGAATAACGTTTAAGATATGTTTGTAATGGATTTTCTTTATATTATAAGCTTTTTGCCTCTTTTGCTTACCGCAATGCCTGAGCTATTTACCCAGAAGAAAAACTCTGAAAGGGATTGAGAATATTGTATTTGCCATAGTAGGAAGAATATATATAATAATTCACCAATCTCTGTCAGTCCGTCTGTATGTCGCACGCTATCTCCTCCCACATTTATGGTCAGATTTGAACTTTGAAGGTACCTATAGAATCCTTGGGTCAAGGCGGACCAATAAAATTACTGCCAAAGTGATGGGACCAGAAATGAACCAGAAAAATCACCTATTTTTCAAGGTAGAGAGTAAAAAAGAAAAAAAAAAAAAAAAGCATCTAATTAACTTAAAACATATTCTTTGTTCAAATTCAAACTTTTTATGAGGAATGTTTGTACAATCACCTTTTCTGATTTTACTACCTACTTTTCAAGGAAAGAGAGGAAAAAAGATAAAGAAAAAAGCATCTCATGTGACTTAAAAGATATTCTTTGTACAAAGTCAAACTTTTTATGAGGAATGTTTGTACAAAACAGAAAATTATTGTAACTCATTTGACATTATTTTATCTCCACAAAATCCATGATACAAATTTTAAAAACTTAAACGGCGGCCAAATATGCGAGTAATAAATATTCATAATATGCTCCTTCTATTTGCTCCATAGAGGATTTAGAGTACCGAAGCAAACATGTGGGGGCACTGAGTTTCGGAGTGTTTATAAGTTCTCATTGTTGGGAGACAGAGAGCGACGACAGAAAGAACTAAAGAAATGATGCTACGTCACTCTCACCATTCCATGATAGAAAATAGAAGTATCACTCTCTTTTTAGCTCTTTCGGTCCCTGTCTTTCCTCCCAACATTGGAGATCATACCTCGATATTCAGCGCCATCACACGTTGCTTTGGAACTACTTTATATTCTATATAGCTGTCTGGGCTCACTCTTCCTTATCTGTTTTTATAAAAATATAGCAACAATAAAGTTAAGGTAATTCTGATTATTTAAAAAAAAAAATCGGCTTTTTGAGGTTTAACTTTGACACAAAAAGGGAATATGAAAGACTATATATGGAGTTGAAGGCTTTTCAAAATATTCATATGGACTTCCACTTCCTAATATCTCTTGTGATTGAAATAAGGTCTTATTGTCCACAAATAAGCAATATTGCAAAAATATATAATAATTGAATGCACTTAAATATGCCATATGACAACCAAATAATTATTTTATGGAAATATATTTTGTTCACAATATTTCTCCCTGCTAATGACGAGGGAAGAATTTCTTTTTGTTTAAATCGTCGTCACTTTTTTAGATTGACGAACTACAAACGAACGATTCAATCTTAAAACAAACGATAAACAATAACTTTGAGGAACGAAGAACGACAACAAGTCTGTCTTCAAGCATTGAAAGTTTTCTTCTTTTAGAGTTAACGTAGAGAGTAGTGATGGGTCACGAGTTAAAATCGTTTTTTAATACTCGAGTTTTATTTAGTAAGTAAATAAGTCTTCAAATACTCGACTCGTGCATGAAATCGACGAGTTTTTACTCGTTATCGGGGGAAAACTCGTTACGCGGAGAAAACTCGTTAT
>CP045900.1:17132534-17178150 GCA_013387185.1 Caligus rogercresseyi | reverse complement strand
ATATAAGGGCTTGCAACTTACAAAACACTTCGCTGTATACAGCACATCCCTAAAGAGCAAAAGGACCACTGCTGTGAAGAGTAGTTGTTGTGCGTAATTTTTTGTGTGTATGGAGTTCTCCCCCCCCCCCCCCCCTCTGTTTTTGAGCAGATATACGAACACCACAAATGAATGTAAGACTACTACATATTAGTCTTAGTCGTTCAGTTGTGAAGTTCTGATGAGGGATCAGAGTTAATAATATATTATGAAAGTGTCTCGATCTTTACTCTTCAATCTTTTGACGTAGCTTGAGTATCATCCAGAAGACATGTCTTCAGCTCTCCCTGTTCCTCCCACTGGTCAGTATCCGGGTTTAAGCGAGCACCCACCCTTGGCATGGTCTTTGTTCATCAGCAAAGCCATCACCACACTCCGCATTATCTTCTCTCAACGCAAATCCCCCCAAGGCCCCTTCCAGCGGCAAGTCCCACAAGTCCAACCCCAACAAAATCCCCTACCAATGCGAGTTCTGTCCTTACTCCAACGTCCGAAAGGACAAACTCAAGAACCACCTCAAGAATTCCACCGCATGGGCAGCGCGGATCCCTCAGCGGAGAATGACAAGCTCTATACGTGTCCAGAGTGCTCCAAGAGCTTCAAGGAGCGCTATAGACTCTCCCGACATTCCTCCACGGTCCACCTCAAGATCAGCCCTACTCCTGCAGCCTCTGCAGCTCCTCCTTTGGACGCTCGGATAAGCTCAAGCGGCACATGAACACCGTCCACCTACGGGACAAGCCATACAAATGCATTCACTGCGGACATAAGAGTGTGCGCAGTGACAAAATGAAGGAACACATTGAACGGGTTCATAAGGAGAATCCAGATATATTTGAGGTCCTACAACATGCCCAGACTTCTTAATTGAAAAACCATCTCATATTTTAAATTCAAGTCTTATATATCTGTATATGTGTGAGGAAACGCTCTAAGGAAGGGTAGAAAAGGAAAATAATATTATATAAATTTTATTATGAACTAGTCAAAATACATTGGATAAGCAAGTATTTGAGTAGAATAATTAACCTAAATAGTGTTCAAACCATTTTAAATGCACACAATTCAGGATTTTTGTATCACTCAATTTATATGAGAAACATATTTAGGTGGATTATTCTACTCAAATACTAGCATTTCCATCACATTTTGACCATTTTTTCCTATATGACATTATTTTCCCTCTTTTTAACCACTTATTCAGCTTTCCAAGAACGTTCTTGTCTAAATATCCTATGATTCATCCCTCTTTTATAATATTATATTTGCTTATTATTACGTTACATAAATTGATATTCAATCACTAAATCATTGTATAATTATTTATATACATATTTTAAAAAAAACATCTCTCTTAATTAAACATGCTTTGTAGTAGTCGCACACTGTCGTTGAATCGGAGTTCATTCTTTTGAGCAGTGTCCTTCCATGATCGACGAACCTGACACCAACGAACCATGTGGTCACCCAAAAGAATGGCTGGACTGGGAGAATCCTCATCTTGGAACTTGAAAGAAAGAAGAAAATAAATAGACAGAAAATAATTATTAATCAAACATATTTATATAACTTTAAAATATTTATATCATTTTCATAAGTTGGGTTCTACATGTCCTTGTGGGGTTATTAAAAGAACAACTTGGAGTCAAAAATACAAATTTAACTCTCATAGATTGAAGGAAGGTTGTATTATATATGATATTATGTTCTTAATTGCGCTATATGTTAAAAACAGATTATAAAACGCTTAAAGTTTATGTAAATATATAAACTTATATTTGGCATACGATTTTAGTATTTTTTAAATATTCTACATAAACTATTTAATGGTGGGTAAGTTTAAGGCTTGTGGCGTCTTCAAATTAATATTCTTTTTACAAATAAATGAGCTGAAAGATATATTTTCCTACGACTATTCCAGTAAGAGCCAACAGCTAAATTAAGCCTCTTCAATAATGAAATGGTTTGTGGAACCTTGTATGGTGATGACATTCATAACTAGATTTTTTGATTAAGTGTCATTAACAAAATGCTAAGGAATAGTCACTACTCGCCTTGCTACTCAACCAGGCTAAAAGGGCTTGAAATAATGTGAAGTAACTGTGTGTATATTACGTAATCGGGCCTCACAAAGTGAATTTATTTTTGCTTACACTCATTTATAAACATTAAAATTTGTTTATTCAACTATAACCAGTGGGATAGAAAAAAAAAATCCTCAAGGTTTACGTTATTATTTCGGTCATAAGAATTTCCTTTCAGTCGACCTCTAATATGATTGATGACAATATTTTCACTGTGATGCCTTGTCTAAGGCGCGGGCGGGCCTTTCACGCAGCAACGGCAAACTACCTCACAACAATCTGATTGGCTATCGGGAGCCTTGACCTGTCAGCTTGTTGCAATTTCTTGATTCTGTCAGCCCAATTAGCACCAATCAAAATAAGGGTCATTGTGAGCAATCTGAGCTCCTCCATTTGTTTGTATATGTGAAAGAATTAGAATCCTATCGATTTCGATACAAATATCAGAGTGCAACAAACGTTATTAGGCTATTAGGTTGGTGCCATCAACCCCAGGACTTGGTCATTCGGAGATTAATCTAAATAAATTTTAATCTCTTAAATAGTATTTCCTGATTAGTGCTCTAGAAATATGCCTACTAATTTTTTTTATCCAACACGATTCCTACAAAGTCTTACCTTATTGATGTCAAATGTTTCGTCCCTATCTATTGGTAGAGGCTCTGGGATTCGAGGAGAGACAAAGTTATTTGCATGAACGTCATTTTCCAGGGGCTCAAACACAGGCATTTTGTAGACAGGCTTCTCCTTTTTAGGTTTCTTTTCTTCATCTAGATGATTTGCAGTGTCTCTTTTTCACTTTCCTCATCCGATGCAGGAGGATCCGGGGTCGGAGTACGGATTCTGTAGGGAAGAGGAAGGGAGAAGTACTTCACATAATCATGCTTTTGAGATAGAAAATGGGTTCTTTTTATCTTCGGCAAGGCATTTAATTAGTTCTTATACAACGACAGTTACTAATATAAAAAATAAATATAATAATAAAATAGTTATTGCATTAAACATATATCATGAATCAGTGTTAGCCGACAACGTATTAATTTTTTGATTAAATATTCATAAATTATATGTACATGTCGCAGCAGAGATGGAGATCCAGTAGAATCGTTGGCCCTCCTGGTGGAGATTTAGATCCTTATCTTTTGTAGGAGAGATGATGACTTAAATATGGAGAATATTTTACAAAGTTGTAAAACTATTCATTTCATATGCAATTTCTATTCTATACTTTAGATTTGATTTATGTGTTCAAGTAAGCAAATGCGGCAAAATGTTTTACTTACATTTTATCTGTGTATTATATATTAATAACAATTTGATACACATCTGAGGAGAAATCGGAACTAATAATTTAAATAATATCTCCATATTTAAGTCGTCATCCCTTTTAAGAGATATAACTCCTGGTCTCTTCTAGCAGAGTCTTTGATTCAACTGATATAAATCGCGATCGTAGTCACTCCTAGGAAAGGATACGATCGTGATCTCCACCAGGAGAGTCAACGACTCTACTAGATCTATATCTCTACTACATATATATATATATATATATATATATATATGATGCCTCCATTCAATATTAAATAAAAATACACATTTTAGTAAGTTCTTAGTTGCATTAATTATTTTGCAACTTTCAAAGAACTTTTAGACAAGTAAAAAGTACATGGATTGCATTTTCAATTATAAAATAGTTTTGGAAAAAAAGTAGTTAAAGAAATAAAGCCTTCTTTATTGAAATTGTATCCTCTAATTTATTTTGTAACAATTTTAATTATTACATTATTATGTCTTAATAATAGATGTATAGTCTCGATAAAATAAGCATTACTAGTTTTAGGCAAAAATGTAAGGTTTATTTTTGAGATGTTGTTATAGAAAGAAATTGCAACAGATTGACAATCAACCAGATTGTTGTGAGGCATTTACAAATATCAGATGGAACATCAAATTAAAGTAAAATTTCATTTAATTAAATGAAACAATTCTATATTAAAGAATTAAAACAATTTCTAAAAGTTTATAACATTTATCAACTTAATTATAGAAGATAATGTGCAATATCTATGTTCAAATTATTCTATTTCAAGATTGTATTTATAAAATAATTGTATAATGTAAATAAGTTTAAAATGCTGAAGTAAATGAAGGACAAATTATAAGGATTAAGCAAATTCTAAATAAAATGCTATATATATTAGAAGTAAAACAACTTTATTTAAAAAAAGCTTTATTTTATATAATAAAGTAACTTTAATTTAAAATGAAATATAAACAAGGTTCGAGTACTTTTTAATTCAATTTGAAAACGATTTCATATATATTATATAGTAATATTAATATACCTTTAAATGATATGGATTTTTAAATAATCTAAAATAGTGAACAACTCCTAAATACTCTCTATTTCACGTACATAGTATGAATAAAACAAAATACTTGAATGAAGCCAAAGTGAATTTATAAATAAATTCAAGAGATTCCCACACCTCGTGACCTTGATGACCGGTTGATAAATGATTCATTTTTAGTATTCACTCTGACTCATAGTGATATTGAAGACATCCTTCAGATTCTTTATATATATTATTAGTATTGACCTGTTATATACAGCACAGGTATACAAAAAACGATGCTGATCATAGAGATATAGAGAGCTGGGGTGTGTAACATTTACCGCGACACTTCATACCCCGACACTTCATACCGCGACATTTCATACCGCGACATTGCGTGTAAATATGATTTTATAACCAAAACAATAATATTAGCAGAAACAGTTGACAATCTAATCATGACGTCATAAGAGGAAAACATTAGAAACAGACGTTATATTTGTTATAATTAGAGATGGAAGTTGAGGGATATTTTGGGCGTAATTATAACAAATATATACGTCTGTTTCTAATGTTATGTCCTCTTATGACGTCATGATTAGGATTGTCAACTGTTTCTGCTAATATTATTGTTTTGTTTATAAAATCATATTTACACGCGATGAAGTGTCGTAGTAAATGGACATTTCATACCGCATAGTTTATTAATATAAACTATGCGGTATGAAATGTATATGAAATGTCGCGGTATGAGCGCGGTGTGGATATCGTGTTACCGAGAGCTGATTCCCTTCAATAGCAGAGAAACATCGTTCAGCTGTATTCTGTATGTCCACTATAAACAAAGTAATCTATACTACGTCATCATAAGCTGATCATAGAGATAGATTATATCTCTATGATCAGCTTACGATGACGTAGTACAAATTAATTTGTTGACATTGGACACAAAATACAGATGATGGGAATAAGCTCTCTATATATTTTTATCTCTATGATGCTAATACATATAAAATACAAAATTATTCCGTGTTTGTTAGGTGGAAATAATAAATATGTAATGTATTTATTATCGTATAATGTTTCTGAAAAAGTAATATTTTATCGACATTGAATAAAACAAAAGTATTTCACTTCAAATAGTTTTTCAGTTCACACTCTTTGAAAAACTTTGTCTATAAATGAGGAACTCCTAAAAAAATTCTTCCTTTTTTTGGGTGATAGTGAACAAGACGCCAATTGGATTTCTATTTTCAAAGCTCAATGAAACATCCTTTATGCTTATTTCGGGTACGGTTACTTCGATCTCCTACCTGAGCTAGAAGCAAAGATAAACCACACTTCAACACGGCCATCGTGCTAACATTCCTCACAAAACCTCTCTATTAATTTACTTATTATAGAAGAAGAAGGAAAAAAAGTATTCTTTATCCAGAGTGTTGAACATATTCATGAGCCGAGTCAGTGCTAGGAGCGACCACATTGATGAAGGAGCTCCCAAACGTCTCACCTCCTCCTCCAATCATTGAGGATGAGACGAGACGGGGCAAATATAATGACTGGAATCATGCCACCCGTCCACTCCCATTCCAGAAATTTGATCCCAAGCAATGATGAATCAATGTAAACAATAACAATAATCAGAACAAGGCAGGAGCACTCTGGATAACGAATACTTTTTTTCCTTCTTCTTCTATAATAAGTAAATTAATAGAGAGGTTTGTGAGGAATGTTAGCACGATGGCCGTGTTGAAGTGTGGTTTCTCTTTGTTTCTAGCTCAGGTAGGAGATCGAAGTAACCGTACCCCTTATTTCCACATAAAGTTCATAAAATGAAGTAATAATAATATTGATTTCAAATGATTATTATGAATGATTATTTGAATATTGATTTTTTTTGATGTAGGAGTTAGAAAAAAATACATTTTATATATAATAGTACAGTTTTTAATATTGAATAAAAATGCAGATTTTAGTAATTTCTTTGTTGTATTAATTATTTAGCAGCTTTCAAAGGAGTTTCAGACAAGTAAAAAGTACATAGATTGCTTTTTCACTTATAAAATAGTTTTGGAATAAAAGTAATTAAAGAAATAAAGCCTTCCTTATATTAAATTACATCTTATAAAATATTTTGTAACAATTTAATTATTACATTATTATGTCTTAATAATTATATGTATAGTCTCGATAAAAATAAGCAATACTAGTTATAGACAAAACTGTAAGGTTTATTTTTGAGATGTTGTTATAGAAAGAAATTGCAACAGACTGACAGTCATCCAGATTGTTGTGAGGTTGAATATTCCAAAAAGTACCCCAAACACTATCTGTTATTTCTTGACTTTTTGATGAGAATCATTGGGATTTGTGCCTGGGATATATATTAACACAATTTTTATATTTCAAGTTTTGATTTGTTATTTTGTATTTCAACAGCTGGTACTTGGAATTGTGCCTGGACCTGGAGCATATCCTTCTCTTTATCCTCTTGCTTCTACACGTTGTGATGTCGTATTTACCTGGGCACCATGTCTTTGTTGAGGGCGTATTCTTCATCCAGGCCCTGCAAATGGGGTAGAGCGGAGTATCAGTTTGGAACTGTGCGAGATCCACGCTTCGGTTAAAGAGCTTCATCACATAACTCGAGCTTAAGCTCAGCTCACGAGACAGGATCTTCCGCTTACGACGACGAGACGTCTGACGGGGAGAGTTGCGAGCTGACTTCACAGGACTACTTACGGAATCCCTAAATATAAAAGGATAGAAAGAAAGAAAAAATAATACATGAAGACATCCAAAAGCGAATTTTTTTTTAGCCAATCTTACTTCTTCACTGGGGATCGCTGTTTCACCTCTTCCATGGCGAATTGGAGGGCTCCGCTTAAGCGATCCCGGGCATTGAATATCTCGTCTACAAAGAAAAAACATAATGGTCATCCTGGGGCCCACAGAGCAAGGAATGGAGGCGATCTTACCCTTCACCATGATGATAATCTTCGAGGTTTGAATCCCATGGACAAAAAATGATTTATAAAAACAAATGAATATTAGAATAGCCAATCAGGGGCAATCAACAAAAGGATTTTCCCTCTCTCATTGGTTGTATATTATTTTCAGCTGGGTAATGTAGCTGTCAAGTCTGAACTATGTAGATAGAACTGATCAGCTTGTAATATCGGTCAACTCTACTTTCAGTAAAATGACAACTAAACGAATTTATGTCTTATATAGAGTATATTATAATTTTAATAAATTTTGATCATTACAAATTATGTATCCTTTATTTAATCGTGGAGAGATTCAGTTAAAATTACTTCATCTGTATTGAGGGTAATATATTTAAACACTACTTTCATATTTCAAGTTTTTATTTGTTATTCTGTATTTCAACAGCTGGTACTTGGAGTTGAACACGATTACGGCTTCTATAAAGAATTCAACAGAAAGACAAATCGTTAAATGATATAATATCTCCCCATTTAGTATAAATAGTATTACAATAGGATATTTCGTTGCCATTTAAGATTTCTAAATGAGTGCTGTGAGTTTATTCGGCAACTTTCTCTTTGTTATTAGATTTAAAATGGAGTAAATATATAGTCACTCTTTGTGATATACTTTGAACGAAATTAACGTATGTTTAAACCTTATATACCCCTAAATTAGCGACAATTAATTTAATTTAGCTATATATTTAATTTTCAAATGAAAGAAAAAACATAATCATAATAGGTTTTAGCTTCAATTCTTTTCTTAGCAAATCAGATATCCCTAAAATAAAAGTTCATGTCACCCATGTGAAATGAAAATATAAATTATTGTCCAGGAAACGACCGGGTACCCGGCCCGGGTCCCAGCTGTTTTTTGAACGGCTCGGCCAGGTGTCAAAATATCGCCGGGCCGGAACTTTGATATATTCGTTCGTTCGTCATTTTTAAAGTGACGACGTTTTTTTAGAAAACAATTTTCATATTTAAAAAAGATTCTTAAAAAAACGTCATCACTTTCTTTTAGAAAAATATTTTTAAATTTTTAAAAAATAATCGAAAAAATGTCGACACTTTCAGAATGACGAACGAACGAAAAAAATCAAATTTCCGGCCCGATTTTGGCCCGGCCTGGCTTGAAAAATTTAAGTCCCGGTCGTTTCCTGATATTGTCATATTTTCCTAGACCCATCTGTCTACAGGTATTTTTTTTGTTATTGATTCTGCTGTACATGCAGTGCTATAAACCTCGTCCTGAAATAAACACAGACTCTTATAAAATAGAAATGAATGTATTTACGAAATAGAGTATTTTGGGGAGGGGGATATTAATCATCATCATCATCACATAACAATTTTAGATTTGAAATGATGGATTTTAGTCCTGGCATCCTCAATGGTGAGTAGGCTGCAGTGTCGCTTAAAGAACTTGGAGACATAGCTCCCATAGGAGCTGGACTTTACCCGGGCCTCAAGGAGGGCATGCGTTAACTCACGAGCCGCGAATTTAAAGATTTCCTTAGAGGAAATTTTACCGGACTTGTAGTGAGGAACGAGAACCTTCACGATTTCATTGGCAGCATCGCGCTTCTTCTTCTTGTCCACACTGTTTGAAGAAGAAGAGGAAGCGGAAAGGTTCTCGGGAGAGAGCTTTGATTTCTCCTTTTTAGCTTTGCTTACATCCTCTACCTTCACCTTGATTTTCATCCGATCCTTTTGTCGAGCTCTATGATGAGAGGAGGAGTCCTTGTTATTCTTACTACTACTACTACTTGAGCTCCCACTAATAATATTGTTATTAATAATACTACTACTACTATTGGATGTTGTAGATGCATTGCTCTTCATTTCGAATTGAACAGAGTCTTCCGTTTCCGACATTTGCTTTTGAAGCTTATTAATGGTTTCCTCAAGCTTAGACACCGTCTCTGTATTGCTTTTGATGGCTTCTGGTTGCAGAGACGCGTACTCGGCCTCTAATTTCTCCTCTAGGCTGGAGCAATCCCTATCCTCAAGAGCATCTTCTTCTTCTTCTACCATTTGAGGAGGAGGAATAAAGTTGGCGGAGAAGGATCCCTACTTGGCTTACTAAGAGGAGACTCTCCTTGCGCGGAAACCGGGGACTCTGATGAGGAACTTCTTCCCTTCACCTCTTCTTTTTCTTCTCTATGCGCATCGGAGTAAAAGTTCATTGATGTAGAGGCCCCTTCTTCCTTGGGACTGCTCTTTGGAGAGGAACTCCTCCCATTTTCTTCCTCGTCGTCTAATCCCAATGACTTCCACTTGGACTTGACTTTAGGCTCTTCCTTGGAGAAAAAGTTCATGATGCCCGCTTGGGTCAAGGGGTCACGCTTTAGTTTAAAGCCTCCAGTCGTCTTTGGAAGGGTGCCGCCCTTGGGTTCCTCACTGGAGCTTTCTTCCTCTTTCTTTTTCTGTTTTTCGGCTTCTGCCTTTGAGGGGTCATAGTTGAGGATGCAGGGATGAGCATTCCAGGCATCCGTGTCTTTCTTGATGGCTGCCATGAGGAATGCCATGCCTCGGCGGTACATCGTCACAACCTTATTGGCCGAAAATATTTTATACTCCTCATCCACTGCAATTTGAAGTATGTCTGTGAGCTAAGAGACTTATCATTACTACTGATGGCGCCGTATTTGAGGGCGGTATCATAGTTTAGTCGGATATTGGTCTCCAGGAGCCCTAAATAGGACTCACGAGAGCGGACTTCTAGGCCTGCTATCTTGTTTTTCGTGTACTGGGCTCCCTTCACCTTTGAAAATAAATTGCTTCATCTTCCTTAAATGATGAATCTGAGGGTTTTTTGGACTTGCGACTCGCAAATTGCTTCTTGATCATGACTTGTCTTTCGTTTTTAGCTCTCTTTTCGGACGACTCATAGTCTCCTTCATCCGAGGATCCGTGGCTCTCAAAGTCCCGCTTATATCCTTGTCGCCCCCCACCATAGAGATCTGAGGCATCTATGATACCCTGAGGTTGGCTTCGATAGGAACTACCACGCAGGGCATTGGCATGAAAGGCGTCAACCTTGCTTTGAACAGACTTGAGGCTCTTGCAGACATCACAACGATCCCCACAGGAGGAACTGCAGTCATCGTTAAAGTGTCGCGAGAAAGTGTTGTGTCGACAAGTGAGGCCCTCGCAGTACTTGACCATCTTCTCAAAGCTTTTAATGGCGCTCTTAGACACCTCCTTCCGCCGCTCCGACTTGGCTCGAGCCGTATCCTTCTGAAGGAGAAATGCAATGGCGTTCTTCTCCTCTCGGGAGAAGTAGATGCGACACCGAGAAGGCTTACCGTCCCGCCCCGCACGACCGGACTCTTGATAATAGCCAGGAATTGTCTGTGGAACAGACCAGTGGGCCACACAGCGGACTGTGGCCTTATCCACTCCCATGCCGAAGGATATTGTAGCCGCTATCACGGGAACCTTCCCATCAGCCCATGATTCCTGCGCGCGTGAGCGCTCTGAGTCCTTGAGACCCCCGTGGTAGGCCAGTGTGGGAAGGCCGCGCTTGCTTAGCTGCTCTGCTATTGTCAGCGTGCTGTCGCGCGTGCGGCAGTAGACAATGGCACAGGGGGAGTTCTTGCCCGGCTTGCTCTTCCAGTCTTTTCCAAGAGAGTCGATCAGAAAGTCCTTAAGATCCTCAAACTCCAACTGAATGGACTCCTTGAATACAACTTCGTAATAGAGATTGCTCCTGAAACAGGGGATCTTGAATGTGAGGGGATTTTTCTTCATTTGTAGCTGCTTGAATATGTCCGCTGCAACTTCTTTGGAGGCTGTAGCCGTAAGTGCGATGAACCGTGTGGAGCCACCCAGGATCTTACGGAGGGAGCCCAGCTTGAGGTAGTCCGGGCGAAAGTCGTGTCCCCACTGGGAGACGCAGTGGGCCTCGTCCACCACGAAATACCCCATAACCTTGTACTTGACCCATTTGGAGAGGAGGGAACGGAAGAAGGAAGTTGCACATTGCTCGGGAGTCACGTAGAGGAAACGGGTGTCAGGACATTTGGCGTTTAGATCACGGAGGACACGCTGACGTTCTTTTTCGCCCATTTTGGAGTTGAGAGACTGGGAAATCAAGAGAATGGAAGAATTATTTTGAAAGTAGATTGTAAATATATAGAACATATTTTTTTTATCAACTGCATAGCTAAATTTTAGATCATAATGATAAGAAAGGGATTATTTTTACGAAGATTTTAAATATAGGACCGAAAGCTATACTTTTTTATTCAACTGGAATGCTAAATTTTATACATTCATGTTTGTTTAGCTTCTACATTGAGCCCACCTCACCGGAACTTAATCCGATATCAGCCAGCCGGTAATGAAACTATCTAGAAGCTATCGTGTGTGTTAAAAATTAATTTATAAGTGTTGAAGCATTTATATGATTTACAAATAAAATCTTCGACGAATAAACGTCATCCCCCGATCTCTTCCGCGAGGACCATTATGTAAGTGGGCAATAAAAATGAGATGATACGGGGATTTTTGCCTATATGATTCGATAGAATTGCATCCGACTGGATATAAATAAACATTATAGCATTAAAATTTGTCTATCGAACCTAGGATCTTATCAATGAGGTAGACCAAAAATGACCATCCCCTCTCGGGATTCGAACCTGTGCCCCCAACATTGAGAGTATTTTTTACTGTTTGTTCAACTGCAATGCTAAATTTTAGTTCATAATGAAAGAATGATTTTTATAACGAAATTGCAAATATATGCTAGAAAATATTATTTTTAATAATCCGTACAACACCATTTATTTTCATTATATTACATATATGTATATGACATAACCTCCATATTATTTAAAAATGAAAACTTCAAAAAAATGATACAGTTCTTTTAAAATCAATGCGGAGTGCTACTTTATTTGATCAACAGAAACTATTATTGTTTTTTCGAATGCCCTACTCAATTTTAGACCATATTGAATATTTATTTATTTTATATACCTACAGTGATATTGCTTTAAAGAAATTGAGAGAGGAATTATTTCACACTGATATTATAAACATATAAAAGAAATATTCGGCCAACAAAATTTCAGGGACCTCGAAAGTGCAATGGAAGTTTCCAGGTGGGCTCGTGAAGTTCTACCCATTCTGCTCTCTGAATACGAAGAAAGAACTGAAAATAGTTTTACGTTTTTACAGAAAATTATGGGTTTTATCGTTTTGACGTTTTTGTACAACCGTTGTCTTAGTGTTTTTTTAATATATGTATTGCCTTTGTTTGTTTAATTGTTAATCCTAATTGAGATGACTTTTTGTGTAACATTTGTCAACCAATGCGTTTATAATATATATATAATAAAATAAAGTATTAAAAAAAAATTATTGTTTGATCAACTGAAATGCTCAATTTTGGACCATATTATTTAATTTTTATATATTAATACACATTGTTGTTAAGAACCTAGGAGGGATTATTTTTATTGAAATGGTAAATATATGACAGAAATGAATAATATTTGTTTAACTATAATTCTAAATTTTAGACCATAATGTTTATTTATTTATTATATCACTATGGATTCTATTTATAAGCAATTAAAAGAGAAATTGTTATATATAGAGATTGTGAATATATGACATAAATGTGTATTGTGTATCCAACTGACATGCTTCATTTCATATCATAATGTTTATTTATGCATTTTAGACGGATTGACATCGATATCATTTCTTCTCCCAAAAATATTTTACTTAAAGTTAAGCCCTTAAAATAATTTAAAAAAATGAAAACTAGGGATTTTTATATTCATATTATAAGAATTCAATCAATACATTTTAAAATATAGCAGATCAGAGACTAACAATTCATATTCTGTATTTCGTTACAGAATATATGTGGGATATATATTATATCAATCAATTTTAAATTGTAAGACAACTACCGAATTCCGCTATTATTGTATGATTTATGGCAATCGATAGCGATATATTTTTATTAGAAATTTGATCTATCATAAATGTATCGATCCATTATCAAAAATCGTTATAAACATAAAGCATTTACAAGGTTCTAGCATGCATCGGTTGTGTTCTAAAAAAGTTTTTGAGGTTCCAAAATATATTTTGAAACAAGCCTAGGATCTTTTAAAGAAACAATATGTTATATACCCTTTAAATTAATGTTACAAAAGCGATTGCGTTTCTTTCATTATATATATTTTCTAAGTTTGCATGAAAGCATATCCTCCACAGAGATATCAATTAAACAAAAAAGTTAGTTATCAAGGTAAACTCATCTTATTAGTGCTTCGGGGCTGTAATATGTAACCAAAAGGTATTGAAGGTCTAACACCTTTGGTTATCTAGTCTAAACTGTTCTATATTTTATTAGAGGTAATTCCTTTTATACCTCATTTTTCCAATATAAATCTTATTTACAAATTTTAATTAAATATAATCAAATATATAAAGGAGCAGAGAGAAGGACTCTGCTACAAATATTAAACAATTCTAACATCATGCTCATAACATATATATTTTTATCCATTAGGCATATTCACACACTTCAATTTAGGGAGCCATTAAGATAGAAGGCTTTTTATTAAACCGATTAAGGGCTATATTAGTGATCTATTAGTTTCGAAATAAATGCATTATAATCAAATATAAAAAGCGGCAAGTTTCCCTATTGAAATTGTCGATTTTTTCAAACTGAAGCTCATAATATTAAATGACTTTATCCCCATAGTATTATAAACTTGTGCACTATGCATTGAGGCCTCAGACCATAGAGATATGATTAGATACACAATGATAACTAAATGGAAGATACTGAAGCTTGCGTAGTTGGAATGTAATGAAAGAATATGAATGGATTTTAAAAAACTGATAAGTATTCGCAAAAAAATGAAATTATGGTTATTAATACTCGGTGTTCTTGTATTACTTCTTAACCAGTGGTTTCCACATACGATAAAATGGAAAATTAACAATATTTATTGTTGAGGTCTAACTTTTCTTGTCGTTTATCTCAAAGTTGTCAACAAAAAAGATATGGTAGTCTCCAAAAATGAGGAATGATAAATTCAAGGATGACTTGTAAAAAATGTATAAGGGAACACTAGCTTCTTTAATTGCACTTGTAAGCATTTCTTAGAATAAAATAATTTTAAGAATAATTATCATCTCTGACTACCTAAAAATACTGTAGCTTTTGTCGCCTGTCTTTCTTATTAAAAAAAACCAAATATATGTTTCCCCTCAAGGAGTCCATTTGTTCATGAATAACATTTCTTATAGTCTTATGATCTCAAAAACTAAAAACTCCAGTTATGTCTGTCTTTTTTCATATATAATTTAAACAGAAGGACTACAAACCCCTGAAGATTAATGTGTGTGTTTTTATATCTATCGTTCCCCTTTTCGCAAGTTATAATTTTTGATTCGTAATTCACAAGATGAGTTTGGATTCTTTTATGGTTATCAGAAGTCCTGTTTTGAACTTTTTGTCAATTATCACACGTTGAGTTTGAATCTTTTTGTATTTTATCGCAAGTTGAAAAAAATATCACAGATATGACTGCTATTAACTAATTAGATTTTTTTAAAGAATATGAACTGTTTTATCCTCCGGGCTTTGACAAGCCTTTTCATTCCTTTTCTCCTTTTGAAGTTGTTCTATATATTAATGCATCTCTAGGGTTCATTGCATCAGATTTGAATTTCACCTACTTCCGCCACAATTTTCTTTCTTTGCAATGCCTCCATTTGATCTTTAATGAGTGCAAGAAGCGGAGAGACGACCACGGTGATGCGTCCCTTGGGAAGGAGAACCCCTGAGAGCTGATAGACCAGACTCTTCCCGAGCCCGTCGGCATGGAGACAAAGACATCTCGCTCAAGGTCTTTCTGACCGGCAATCGCCTTGATGGCTCCCTCTTGCTCCTTAGAACGGAAGCTGGAGTGACCGAAATGGCTTCGAAGAGCACGAAAGATCCTCTCCTCGCTGCTGCTGCTGCTGTTGCCGGAATCACGCTCCATCTCTTCCTCTCTAGCGCTGGAGCCTCCACATTTCCAACAACACTTAAAAAGACCGAGGAGAGATTTTTCACATTGAAGAAAAAAATATATAAACAAAGGTTTATTGTGACGTCATAAAGTCATGCAGTTTCGTAAGGGGGCGTATTTATGAAAAAGGTTTATATTCTACTCATATATGACGTCAACATTAGATTGTTTGAAGTGGTCACTCAACCTATTTTAGTATGTATTTTCCTATTATTTGATTATTTTATCGCCTATCATAACATATTTTTAATAACACTAAATTTTATTTTTGCCTAATGAAGGTGATTTCTAGTGTTTAATTTAGCTTCAACCAAGACAATTGAAATCAACCACATTGATGGGATTGTTATTATGCTCTTATTAAATGTTTTGATACCTAACTCTTTTTCTATATTAATTCGTCGTTAAGGACAATGAGATTATGTTTTTTTTTGATAGCGTAATATTTAGTTTATATATATATATATATATATATATATATATGATAACAATTTAAACTTTTTTATTTCACGATAAATATAAACAATAAATGTATATAAAATTTATATTATAATTAATTAAAAATAAAAGACTTTTTAAAATCTAAAATGTTCATCCCTGAGTTCATCTACTCCCATATATTTTATTTAAATTATGAATCTAAAATAAATAAACCATATATTTACGCACAATTTAAGCAACTTTCAACTGTTTAAATAGTTACTTCAATGAGTTATGACTGTTATGAGCAAAAAAGTTGATGCATTTCCCACAAATTCACATCCAATGCACATTGTTGATTCATTGTCAACCGTAACAGGACAACCCTGTAAGAACAAAGTATTAAAAATACTTATTACTGTACTAGAACTATTTTATCTAAGTTTAAATAGTAGAGTAAGTTGGTTATATACCGTTTTTTATCATGGATTATGGCACACACGATTTATTCGCTATATGTGAACTCGGATGACGTCACCTAGCCAATCAAGTGTTTTAGCTTTTAATATATAATATATCATATTAATATTATGAAATCTATTGTAAACCAAATGTATGTCGATCCTTTTCTTCTAATTAGTCCTCAAAAATGAATGTATAGCATCCTTTAAGAAAAATAAACTCTCACTACAAAAAATTGTACCCTACTGACGTCACCCATCGTTCCTTTGTTTTTATTCCAAGTGCTCATGGCTATTGATGTGGATCATACCAAAACAGACTTGTTTCTTTATTATGATATCATTTAGCGGGAAGGATGAGCATTGGTGGGTAGACACTAGACAGTCCTTTCTCATGGAAGTGCTGTTCTTTAGTAACTGACTACGCCAAGAGATCCCCAACATTACCACTTTAACCAAATGGATCGCTAAAGGATATCCTCTTCTCTCTCTCTCTCTCTCCCTCTCCCTCTCAAATGTCTCTCCGGGGTAAATTCGTGTTCAAAAGGAGCAGCCAGAGCAGCTCAAGCAGTTCCTCAACTCAAAAGTCCATCACGTCCTTTATGACAGCCTCCAAGAGCAAGAAGGAAGATCCCTCAAGCAAGAAAAGCAGCATCGTTTGGATCGACTCGGATGAAGAAGAAGTCTCGGTCGTCTCCACAGAGTCCTCTTCCCATCCCATCGTGGATGAGTCCCTTCTTCGAGAGGCAGACTTTTACGAGTCTCTTCTCTCGAAAAAGGGATCCGGGAGTAGTCCAAGAGGAGGAAGGAGCAAGCCGGCACAAGCAGACACGCCCCGGATCTACGAGCCCACGTATAGCCCACCCGATCACGATCTTTAAACTCATTACTCGAAGAAGAGGAAGAAATCCATGCAGAGAAGTCCAAGAGCCTCCCAGGAGACTCCTTGTCCTCTCCACCCTCTCCTATTCTCGTGCCCAAAAAGCCAGTCCATCCCCTCCTCAGTGACGACGATGAAGACAAAGAAGATGAAGAAGTCTTCGCCGAGAGTCCATCCGTGAGCTCCAAGCTGAAGCGAAAGGCACCCACCCGAAATAACAAGGAAAACATCCTTCCCAAAACACAGCTCCCATCCCACATCAAGCTTCCACCATCCGACAAGCCAGATTTCAATCTCCTGGACTCAGATGACGAGGATGAAGATGACTTTATTCAAGCCTCCCCTCAACTGGAGAGGAAGAAGAGTAAAGCCTCGGCATCCATCCCAAAAGCCATGCAAGAAGGGGATGACCCTGCACTCAAGGAGACGTTTCTCAAAGTGCGGAGCAAGCGGGTCGTGCATAAGGATCCCTCTAAGCTCAACTCGGAGGAGAGAAAAGAGCTGACCAGGTATCACAGGGATGTCTACCGGACCCTCTTGTCTTTTTATAGGGCGCAAATGTCTTCCTCATCCACTGGAGGGAATAGTGATCTGGGTCGACTCCTTGAGTTGGCGGATAAAATGGATCTCAAAATGGATTTATTAGACACAGATCCGGAGATAGCCTCCTCCTCGAGAGAGGATACCTTCCGTCCTCATCCTTGTCTGCCACACCCAAAGAGGACACGTTTGTCTTTCAAAAGCCGGTTGGGGCTCCCTTTTACCCGGAACGTAAGAATGAAATGCCCTGGGACATCAAGCCCCCGCCTCCGGTCGTCTATGAGGACGACGGATCGGATGAAGGGGAGAGCTCTTTCATGCCCAAGGACGACACCATGCAAGCCATTGAGGACTTTGAGACTCAAAATGAGACGATTCAATATCAAGACCCCATGAGCAAATCCCTGGATTCCTCCAGCATCAACTACACGGATATGATATACAACAAATCCGAGGTGAACAAGGAAGGGCGATTCCTTGGCGATGCTCGAAATGATGGCAATGATACGTCACTTCTTAAAAGGGACTACCCTTTCTCGAGCGATCTCTTTGGGAAGCTGAAGAGTCACTTTGGTATCCACAGTTTTCGACCCAACCAGCTGCCTGCCATTAATGCTGCACTCCTGAACAATGACACCTTTGTACTTATGCCCACGGGGGGAGGAAAGAGTCTCTGTTATCAGTTACCCGCTACAGTCCAAGGCGGAGTCACTGTAGTACTATCTCCGCTGATATCCCTCATATATGACCAAGTCACGAAGCTCAACGGTCTGGGAATCCCTGCAGATCATCTCAGCGGGGACGACTATGGCCGGCAGCGGAAAATATATGAAAAGCTCCGTCTTCTCACACCCCAAATCACACTCCTCTACGTGACTCCCGAGAAAGTATCTGCCTCACAGGAGCTCAATGGAGTATTTCGAAGCCTTTATTCACGGGATCTACTCAAGCGGTTTGTTATTGATGAGGCCCACTGTGTGTCTCAGTGGGGACATGACTTTCGCCCGGACTACAAGCTTCTCCATAAGCTCCGAAATGATTTCCCGCGAGTCCCCTTCATGGCGCTAACGGCCACCGCGACGCCCCGCGTCCGAACGGACATTCTACACCAGCTAAAGATGAAGTCTCCAAAATGGTTTCTCTCCTCCTTCAACCGACATAATTTGGCCTATGAGGTTCGACCAAAGAAGGGCAAGAGCATTACGAAGGACATTGTGGCTCTCATCCAACAAGATTGGAGCCGACAAAGCGGTATTATCTACTGCCTATCACGTAATGAGTGTGACACGACAGCTTCTTATTTGAGCACAGCGGGTATTAAGGCCTTGGCCTATCACGCGGGTCTGAGTGACAAGGAGCGGAGCCGTGTTCAAGATCAGTGGTTAAAGGATCGTGCCAAGGTTGTGTGTGCAACCATTGCTTTCGGCATGGGAATCGATAAGCCTGACGTCCGTTATGTCATACACTACTCCCTCCCCAAATCCATCGAGGGATATTATCAGGAAAGCGGTCGAGCAGGCCGGGACGGACGTCCCAGCGTCTGCATTCTCTATTACTCCTATAGCGACATGCATCGACTACGCAAGCTCATCGAAATGGATGAAAATGCGAACTTTGAGGCCAAAAAGACCCACTATGACAATCTCTACTCCATGGTCCGCTATGCGGAAAATACAATGGACTGCCGACGTGCCATTCAGCTTCAATATTTCGGCGAAGTGTTCGACCCACGAATCTGTAAGAACAACGAGAAAACCACCTGTGATAACTGCCGCAGCTCGCATCGCACGAAGAGCGACGTTACATCCATGTGCAAGTCCATTATCGACATGGTGATTCGTCTCTCGGGCCGCCCTCGCTTTGATCAAAAGAATTTTACCATTAATCACATGGTCGACACGCTTCGCGGCATGAAGAACAAAAAAGTCCTGGGCTCCAAGTGGGACAGCGACCCTGCCTATGGGACACTGAATCATGTGAGTCTCCCGGACTGCAACCGTATCATTCGGAAGCTTGTCCTTGAAGGTTTTCTATGGGAGGACCTGGTTGTGAGTAAGGAAGGGGTGGCAATGGCGTATGTTCGTCGGGGTCCCAAGGCGGACAGTATTCTGAGGGCTCTTCAAAGGTGTTTATCGACATGGCTCCCTCAAAGGCGGGCGGGACGTCACATGCTTCCTCCTCATCTGTGACAACTCAGAATGAGTCCGAAGGGGACAGCGAGTTCTTCAAGCGGCTGGAGGATGACTGCTTTGATGCTCTTCGGGAGTTTATCTCTAAGGAGCATCCCGAGCTCAATAACTGCTATGCCGCCCTTCCTGTGGACTGCTACCGAGAAATGGCTGTAAAGCTGCCTTGCTCCAAGAATGAAATGATGGACGTTGTTCATATGACGGAGCTTCGATACAAAAGCTACGGGGAGGAACTTATCCCAATTTGTCAGAGCTTTTCGGATAAACGGTTAAGTTATTTGGAGGATAAAGAATGTGCTGCACTTCTTAATAGCGAAGAAGGCTCTGGGGATTCTCCGTATTTTAACTCGAGTATCGATTCTAATCGTGGATGGATGTCCAAGTCAAAGTAAGAGTTTCTAATTATTCATCAAAAATATAAATAGCATTTTTAATCTTTAAGCAAAATTTAAAAATGTATCATAAATTATTTAACAGATAAGATATTTAAATATTAATCTTAATCATTTTATTTTATCATAAAGATTTTACTTTATAGCAATATCAAGGTATATTATAATACAGGATATGTCAATCTTGCCAGGAGAGCTGACTTTTCACTTGCCGGTGTGATTTAATGATGTCACACCGAATAACATTTTGTAATTTTATTCTTCCCTATGACGTGAAAAATAAGATTTTTGACGTTAGCCATCCTTGAAAACATGTAATAAACAGCATATCTTGTAGTTTTCATACTTTAGTTAATATTTGCCCTTTTGAAGATCACATTTTGAATTAATTTGCTACTCGTTTTTCTGTTATATAAAAAATGAAAATGAGTCCCACTGATCTGAACCCAAACAAGGGCTATATGGAAATTATTACATGTGATGGATAGAATCAAATATGTTACCTATTTAGGTAAATAAGTATCAAGTCATCATTCATTATGTTGAGTATATTACTGTCCAATTTTATTAGTATTGTAGATATATATTATTCTGTTGTTGAGTTTGTTTTAGTAATGGAATGCGTATTACATTATATATTTCTAATTAAAAGGTGTTAATGTAGAGATAAATCAGGATAGATAGTTACGCTATGACGTTAAATATAATATCACCTATATGTCTATTATTACTTATTCATATTGTATTAGGGGCGGAAGAGGCAAATATCGGGGTCGCGGTGGCGGAAGGCGCTCTTTCCGTGGACGAAAAAAGTCTGGCTCAACCTCTAACCGAACCGGAGCCGCCCTCAAACGCAACGCCAGCCCCGCTGTAACCTCCTCAAGATCCTCCGGTCTGAAGCTCATGGCACCTCCAAACCACGACCTGGATTCTCCAGAGGATCATTTTCCTATCAGTAGCTATTCTTACAGTGATCATTCCTTGTCAACAAAGAAGAAACAAACGTTTTTTCCTCATTCTACATAGTATTTATATTTTATATGATGTTTTTCATAGTCTTTCTTGTTTCAGCACAAGGATTTTAAATTGTAGTCCTATTTTTAGGAGGATGATCCTCCTTTCTTTCCCAAAATAATATTAACTATTAAAGACTCTCTTAAACTCTCTACTAGGATGTGAGAGATATCACTTCACGAATTATAATACAAATTAACTAAATGCGTTCACTCTTTATTATAATAATAATATTTTTTGATTATTATAGAATAAAATTGGTAATTTAATATTTATTCATGTTTCTAAGAATTTCTTTTAGCCTTCTAACGAATGATTTAACGAATAATAACGCAGATAAAACAAAACATAAATACGTACTAAATATCAAATTCTTTTTTAGAAAGCTTAAAAAACAATAGCTTCTAAGCCCAAAATATAAATGTATAATTATTGGATGCAGAATACGGAATAAAAAAGAGGAAGAGACACGTTCGAGTAGGCAACTGATGGGATCCATCTTAATTCCTTGGAAGACGATATATATAATTTAAGTCGAATAAACCAAGAAGAAATTATTATTATCTCTTGAGGTGGCAAAGTATAATTGCCAAGTTTATAGAGGATATAGTCCGCCGAAGTCACGTGTGGGGGCGCTGAAATTCGGGGGTTTGGTTAGCTATTGTCTCATGGTCGGGCACATGAGAAATGGACATTGATTATACGTCAAAATAGCTAGTACCAAAACAGCAAATTATATAAAATTGATAATGAGATGTTGGTCAACATGAACTTTGTGTGCAATATCGTTGTAATACACAATTGGGGGTAATATTATCGCGAGATAATATAATTGTAAATATTATAATAGCCAGTAACTATATTAATTGACAATTTCGTGACGTATGCAATTCTTAATTTTTCATATCTTAGTTATATGCAAAAGTTAATTTTGTACATTTATCATATCATGAATATGTAATCAATTAACATGAATATGGTCCATGATGAGAGAAGTTGCAAGATTATTTTTTTTGCTTTGTTATGTATACAGTGCGGACGTCATTTTTTTACTCCTCAATAGTATTTAAACTTTCGAGTGATTATTGTGTCCTTATCCCTTTTTTATAAGTGTAAGAAGAGGTTAAAGTGCTCAAGACTCTCTCTCGGAATCATTTATTGAATCTAACCTTCGAAGCCTCAGATACGAGGACTTTCTCAGTTTTCGTGGGTAATATAGAAGAAGAGGACATTGTTTTTATATATTTTTTTTCTCCCTTTCTTACTCCTTCTTTTCTCAGAAGAAGGCTTTTTGGGTAGAGAGTGCGTGAATAAGAAACTTATAAAACTTGCGTGCAATTTTGTCCTTAAAATATGGAAGAGGTCATTCTTATACTCGGGACAAGCCTCCGGATGGGGCTCATTTGACTTCAAAGAAGACAGCTTCTAAAAGCACAGCAGTTATTCTTCGGTGTTACGAAGAAACAATGGATTTCGAAGAGATCACGCGGTTCTGTTGAACCTGGAGAGTAAATATAAATGGGAAACCTTTGTTATTACTCTTAGTAATTTGGATGGTTCTATCTATAAAAATAATGAAAATATTAAACACTTAAATGTGTACGATATAGCAATGTCATTCGGCTGTAAGGAGCATGAAATTGCTGGAGCAAACCCAAAACTTGGGCATGGTCAAGTGTGTTTCTACACAAAGTTCCCTATAGACGTCAGGAGTCGTTTGAATGAATTGAAATGTATTCACACACAGAAAATAAAAACGTGGATGGATCTATTGAGGAAGTGTTCTTTAAATTAAAAGGAATAGATAACGTCATGGTTGATAGAAAGAAGAAAATAACTTTGACACTCATTAACACATTCAAACGTATTAATGAAACAAGGTTGGTGGAATGGCTCAAGCAATTTGGAGAGGTTGTGGATCATTTTCCGAAAAGGAATCCTTCTGACACAAAGGCGGAAAAAAAGCTAAATATGGGAACTATAAGGAAGTGTGGAGGGATTGCGACTACATTGTCAACATTATCGCGGACCCATCGTCTATTCCTCATATTTTGCTTTTTGAAGGCAATTTGGTATACATCAAGTTTGCAGGAGTGAGTCTACAGTGTCAAAGATGCTTTGGGGTGGGACACTTAAAATTCATTGCCTAGAAAAACGTGTAAGTTTTTCTTAAGTTCTCTGGGATATCTCGTTCACTATGTACATCATCCCAATATATTCTTGCACATTTACTCATAATTACCAAAAATATTTGTATTTTAAACACTGGACTAAACTTTTAATGCACCAAATACCTTATTTTTACAAAGTAAATGAGCATCTCCGTGTTCCGTACGGAATAACGGACATTCGTAGCCCTAATTTATTATTTTTCTCCATGATATAAGGAATTGCTAATCATAGTCGTGTGGATTTGAAACGCTCTCATCAAAGTCCGTAGCATCATCCTTTAAGAAGGATCAATTGGACTGTTTCATCAAGAAAATGTTCTTCGAAGCTAATAAAATACTTTTTTTAGATGTAAAAGAGGATTATACTGGTCATTATCCTCGAAACTTAGATTTCTTAGACGTTAATAAACTGAATGTCCGTAGGGTGCTGTGTTAGATTAACGACTGTGAAACCGAACTCCCTGGACATAATTATGTATTAGAATCTGCATTACAAAAACCAATATCGGTCAAGCTCTGGCTTGGAGTATTTATGCGGGTCCTTAATTGTGATTGTTAAAGAATTTTTTAATTTGATATCAGAAGGAATTATCCAAGAGAGAAAAGAGAAATGATGACGGATTGAAAAATAGTCCAAACAAATCTGTGTCCCGTCCAATAAAAACAGCAAAGAAATCATTGATCAATAATTGAAAAAAAGAAATTATTTTCGCGATTATTTACTCAATTTATATGATAAATAGTATTTGATCGATACTTAGTTGTATTCCGTTCAAGTACTTGCCTACCCAGGTATTTAGGCCATTTTTCCATGATTTATAAGTTTCCTTTTCTATTTTGAGCCATTTCTTCCTAGGTCGTATTTTCGATATTAGAGAAATACGGCCTGGAAAGAAACGGCTCAGGATAAAAAGAGAAAAACGATGACACATGGAAAAAGTGACCCAAATAAATATTTGTCCCATTTAATAAAAAAATTAATTATCTAGGATTTAAAAACATAATTAATTTTTGTCCTTATTTACTCCATTTATATGATAAATAGTAATTGTACAATAGTTAATTGTATTCCACTCATAATCTTGCCTACCCAAGCATATGGGCCATTTTTACATGAGTATTCATTTTGTTTTTATATCTTGGGTCATTTCTTTCTAGACCGTTTGTTCCTCGGCCATTTCTTCAGTATACCCGTAATTGCCTGGTCCATTTCTTCTGGACACCCCCCGATTTGATATCCATAATAATTCATAGAGAGCTTCATAGGATTCTTCAGAGGCATACGCCATTGTGCCCAACAAATCTTTCTATCTCTATGATCAACTCACGATGACTTAGCACCATAGATATATAAAGTTATAGATAGTTTATTCCCTTCAATAGCAGAGAAACATCTTTCAGCTGTCCCAATATAAACAAAGTAATTTGTACTACGTCATCCTAAGTTTATCATTGAGAAAGAAAAAATGTTTATATTGAGCACAATGACGTATTTCTCTGAAGAATCCAATAAGCTCTCTATGTCTTTATATCTCTATGCATAGTACAAATTATTTTGTTTATATTGGGCACAGAATACAATTGAACAATATTTATCTGCTATTGAAGGGAATAAGACCTCTCTCCATATCTTTATATCTCTATGTAGTTTATATAATCACATCCAAGGCGCTCTACCAGTTGATATATATAACTCTAAGATATCCATAAAGAACCTGTTATCTTCTAAAATCATGTTAATCTGCTTGATCGACCGGGGGAAATAAATGCTTATAGAAAACCAACCATTACGATAGCTGTAGACTGCATGTTTTCTTTGTCATAGTAGTCTCCCGAAGTCTCAAGTAACGATTTCAATGGTTCATTCCTCTCGCATGAGCTCTTATTATGTCCGCATCGGGACCGTGATGGCGCCCAACGTCTTTTGGGTGTCCAAGGTTCCTTTGGAGAGTACATCGTGGATACCAAGTTCAGTACGGTCCTGGAAATGGAACATAGTCTCTCAGCAAAGTACACCAAGGGAAAAGATGAAAGGAATACGTCAATGGATGATATTCCTACCATTCGAACTGGGATCAAAGTAAGTGGAGTTCCTTTTTTGCCTGTTAAACGACATTGCATCCGTGTGAATATTACTGGGCTATATCGAACCTAAAATCCATTTTAAAATGAGATTGACCAAAATTTAAAGAAGCATGTCTCTCTATTCATAGGTGGCATGTCGACGACACCCCTCTCATCAGAAATGGTACCGCGGAGAGGTCGTGAACGTGGTGACTTTATCTGGCAAGCTCTGTGTTCAAGTCTTCCTCATGGACTACGGGGAATTCTACCCACGATCCCCGTTGACTCCTGCATTCGTAAGCTTCTCAGCCCGGAAATGATCACCTATGATCCCCAGGCCTTTCAATTAATTCTGGCGGGCTCTGTCCCCTGAGCTACAAGATCAATCGACAAATCGGAATGAACTCCTTGAGCCCGTGGCCTCATCCCATTGGCCAGAAGTGGCTCTGAAACTCGTTAATGTGAGACACAAACTAATGAGATACGTAAAATGCATTCTAGGTTTTTTAATGACAATTTCGGGTTCATACGGTTGGATGTTTGTAGGAGTTTGTCAAATCTAAATGTTATTATTAAATAGTAGACATCAAAGTCTAGTCTATAGCCATATTTTATGAGCCGCGTAAATGTACATTTGTAGTTTCGGTGTAGTTCAGTTATTACGTAAGAAAAGAAAAGTGTACCTCGTAATATGACGTCAACTTCTCATGGATTTACAAATGTACAAAGCTACAATCTAACATAACATTCAGAAGTATAAATTCTTAGATTTGTTTTTTTCAAATAAAGATGGTCACTAAAAGCTGTTTTTCCTTCTATTAGTCTTTAAATGGACGCATTTTATATCATTCGATCATTTGCACGGATTGTAAAAACATAAAAATAACATTTTTTGAAGTTGAAGGCAACAGCTCTTGAGCAATTATAGACCCATCATTAGCTGTACAAATGTTAAGCCAATGAGATAGCTATATTTTAATACTTTATAAAACTCATATCATGGCAAAATTAGAAAAATTGAATTTACTATAATTTATCCACTTCAATTGAATCATATAAGCAACAACAAAATCTTAATCTCCCCAGGAGCACGTGGACTCGTCACCCTTGAAACTAGGAAAGGTTACCTTTTGTAACGAAGATGCTCTGGGACGCGTTCATGGTCATCTCAGCTCATTGCTATGAACTCCAGCCTCAATTTCCACGACCTCCTTGTGGACAACCGTCTAGCTCTCTTCTTAGGGACAAACTTGAGCGAGACATGAGCACTCAGGAGCAGGGATCCATGATTTTAAGGATGAAAACATTCTCAACGACTCCCTGGCAAGTCATGAAGGACCATTGGAGGTTCCAATTGAAGAAGAAGAAGACGAAAAAATATCAACGCTCATTGCACACAAGCTTCAAGTAAGGAAGTGTGTTTCTCCTAAAGTGTTTTGTCCTCTGGTTCCATATTCCTCGGAGTTGGATGCGACGACAGTTGAACATGTGATGCGAATCCCGGCGGGAATGGACCTTGGAATTCTTCCCGCCAAGAAGAAGAAAAATAAAAGTCACTCCCAGTGGTCATAGGTAGGGTCGACAAATGAGATTTGGCTTTTATTGTTAGGGGTCATTTTTGAAATCTAGGGCGTAAAAAAATATGGAAATAGCTTCATCTTTGTGTTAGCTTCAAGTATTAAGTCAAGATTTTGCTAAGGAAACGCAAATTAAAAAGGCGTTCGTATATGTGAAAAGACCTAAGCTGAGTATTGGTTGATCCTAAAATTTGTCAAATAGGTGCAATTGATTTTTGAAGAAACTGAAGTCCCCTCAATAATAAATCGAAATTCCAAAATATCAAAAGATACGCGCTCACATTTTAGTCAAGTGTTTTCGATTGACTCAAATAATGCAGTCGGTAGTTGGAGTATCTGTAGTTTTATCAAAGAAAAAATAATTAGTATAGATAAAATAAATATATCAAATGCCAATCAGTAGCTCTGAAACTGACTTTCATTTTTTAACAAGCTTATAACTTATTATTGGAGTGAAATGGCAAAATCATTTCTTTACCAGTTGTTAACACTGAAAATGATGAATTTACAGAAGTTATGAATCACTGTAAGAGACTCATGATAAGTGGATAATCCAATTTCCTTAAGTCCATTTTTAATATCTACTTTTTTATAAAAAATTAATTATTTTATCTTGGAATCATTATGAACTTCAAATAAAAAGTCATTTTCTACAAAAAGAGATTTTTAGCACCAAACCATTGTTATATGTTACGCAACCTCATACTCTACCTGTATTCCTCATAATAGGGTTACCAGAAATCAGGCTCTAGAACGTTAGTATTTAAAAAAGCTAGCCTGAATAATTAAAACATTGCTTTATAAAAGACACTTCACTCATGGCTGTTGAGTTCTTAACATCAACCCATAAATAAGATTTTCATCCTTAACTCTTGCGTGGTGTACTTTGTACATTTTAGGCCTTCAAATCCACATAGTCCAACAACTACCATGTCATTCAACAGCTGTTCCCAATGTCGAGCCATATGAACATTATAGCATATTTACGTATTAATATGTTCTTCGTTTTTCTGTTTCATCCCCTCTCTTTGACTTAAAAATGAAGAAATGTTCCACTAATCCCTTACACCATACAATGTCCATGAGCATATATCGTCTCTTCTCGCGGAATCTCATTCAATTTACATTTATGAATTCTAGGATGCAATATTACTTCTCTGAATTGATATTTACGTCTCAACAGCAACTGCGAGTGAAGTGATACTTCATGTATGATGTCAACTGCTCTTTGGAATAGTCCATCTCCTTATCTTTCAATCTATCACGTTAAAAAACACTACTATGTACCCTTTACAAATCGTTTTCTCATTTGTCGATCCATAGGTATTATAATGTATGAAGGGGGAAAATGAAGTGTATATATAAAAAGAAAGTTTTTTAGTTATTTATATTTTTGTCTCTCTTAAGCGAGATTTTCCTGACAAAAAAATAATATACTTTATAAAGTAGATTAGAGAGGTTAAAAAAATATTATTATTTATCTATAATATGTGTGTAAAGAAGAATATATATAGAGAGACAAAAGAAGGTGAAGCGTTCATTATTCATTATATATATTTTTAATAAAAAAATGGTAGACGTTGTAGATAGAATGGGGATAGAGTAATAATAATATTAGTTATGTCATTCTGTTTTCTTGGTGTAATACGACGAGGATTTTTTTCTGTATCTTCATCATCATAATTTGAAGCAGTTTTTATTTTAAAAATATCTTCTGTACAACAAAGCAGCACTTTCCCAAACGGCCTCCTCCACTTTACATATATATATAAAAAATCGCGATTCAGAAAAGGGATGATGATGTGGGCGTGCGTGTTCTTCGGGCGGGCGGGCACCTTATTGATTTTTACTAAGTTCCTTTGCGATGGAATAATGACGATTTTATTCCAGTCGATTTTGGTTCGGGTCACTGGGAGTTGTCGACGTAAGGCCTTGAAGGTGTGTGTCAGACATAGTTTGGTAGTTCTCCGATATGGCTGTTTGATATTCACTCTCGTGTCGCTCCATAAGATGCCAGGCTGGAGGCAGAGGAATTGTCCTGGCCTGTAGGGGAGAGAGAGGAGATAGTGTTGTTATTATAGTCTTCGGATATTAACTTTAGACACGAATACAAGTTTTTTATGGTGATTGTGCAGTTCACGTCGTGACGCCATAGATGAATGTTATATATTGCTTACATTTCTTGTTGTTGAATATTAAATTGATCTTCTTCAGAAGGATTTGAATGACTTGGCACACCAGTCTTCGTTGATCCTATTCTCGAGGAAAGACATGCACATTTTAAAGCAGACTCTGAACTCACCCCTCTGAAGAGGTTAATATAGCGAACCAACGATTCGATCAAAATATGCTGTCCTTTATCAAATAATTTTAGAATAAACGTAAGTCCCAGTTTCATCTCTACGTCACAATGAATAGATTAAAATCCCCATAAATCCAAAAGGAAAAGGATTGATCATTTAAGAAGGATGATTTACTTACTGCCGAAAAATATTGCTTATCATTGATATAATTTATATACCACACAATTATCCGCCTTTAAAAATTATTACAGATTAAAAATAATAAAATATATCATGTTTAGATCCTTGGAGCATGAAAACATAAGCTGAAAGGCCTCTTCTCTAAATAGATGTACCAATCTAATTATATGTACAGCCGGAACCATAGAAATATAAAAACAAGAGCTTATTCTACTGACTTGACAAATAACTGAATAGAGAAAAAATACACTCCGGTATACATAAATAATGACTTAACCGATTTGGTGAAAACCAATTTAGTCTTGTCTGGGAAATAAAAAGAAATAAGGATTATGTTCATAAGAAAGAACTCCCTTAAAATGACGTCACTGGATATTACTATTGTATTTATTCTTTTTTTCCCCGTTACTCCTTAAAAACTGGATACTTAGACTGACGTTCAAAGAATAACAGTAAAGTATTATTTCCATCTCTCATTGGTTCATTATTTATAATATACTAGCGGATGTTACCCGACGCTGCCACGGATTTTTCAACTTGAAAATAGTCTTTGGATAGACAAAAATCACACGAATAATTTTCTGATGTCATCATATGTTATTTTTCATATTAAAATCAGTTTCAAAAAAGTTGTCATTGCGTCTCATTGCCATTTCTCCAATTTTTCTATTCCTTAAGGCTGGGCATTTAAACATCATAAAAATGAGTTATTTTTAAGCCATTTCATAGTGTATGTATGGTAACGATGAATATCAGAGTAATTGCTTGCTCTCCGTTGATGTTGGGAAACAGCAAAAGAAAAAACTTAAGAGAATATCGACCGACATATCTTTATCGAGAAAAGTTAAAATTGATGTCACATCTTAGGCATTATTAAAATTTTATTGGCGCGAAGTTGATTCCATAAAAAGTGTCATTTTCCGCAAACTTAACCCCTTAAAGCCCAGTGGCAGGGTTCCTGCCATTTACTTTAAAATGATGTAAATAAGTTCCATCTAATATTTTCCTTTGTTTAAGTTTTAACTTGTTTCTTTATACATTTTAGGTTAACTAAGTAATAATGTTCATGCCATATACAGGTGTACAACCAAAACTCTCATTAGGCCAAAATATCACTTTAAATGCATTTTAACATAGAAATAATTAAATAATTTATTTTTCAGATAAATAACTTTTTTAAAGTTCCATATCTTGGCTCATTTTTTCGATATGGCCGCCCTCGGCCTCGATCACAGCCCCCAACGACGCCTGGATATGCGGCAGCTTTTGACCACGAAGTTGGAGGACATGTTGGAGGCCCAGGCCTCGAGGATGGAGGCCTTCAGAGCCTCGACACTTGGGTGGGGGGTGCGCAGGCATGTCGTTCAAGTTCGCCCAAACGGCATAATCCAGAGATTGAGGTCGGGTGAGGAGGACGGCCAGACCTCCTTGGCCCAGAACTTTGGCATGTTGGTTTTTTGCCACTTTTGGGTCTTATTCGCCCCGTGGCGGGGCGCTATCCTGTTGCCATACACGTCTGGCCGGGGTATGTGCCTTTATCCTGAGGACCTTCAGGTAATCCTCCGTGTTGATCTTGAGGCCGCAGGGGAAAAAATGTGGAGGCATCTTCTGGCCGTCTGACCCCACGACCCAAGCACCATGACGCCCGCGGGATGCTTTGTGGTCCTCACAGGAGGGGCCTCTTCGTCCTTGGGCACCACAACCCGGTCATTCCGGCGGTTAAGGCTTGGTCCACCTTGAACATCTTCTTGTCAGAGAAGATGATCACTGTGGACCCTTTTTTCAGCCTCCACAGGATCTTTTTGGACCTTCAAGGCGATATGTCTTCTGCTGGCTGTCAATAAATGCCTCTTGGGCCGAGTCTTCGAGGCCAAACCCAGTTTTTTCATGCTGCCATGACGGTATTGGTTGGAGGCCCTTCATTTTCCTCACTCCTATCTTTGATTCGCATCCCACGTGGTTTTGAGGTCGTGAGGACGGCCTCGGGTCAACTTTAAATGGGGAGCTTCCTGGTAACTCTTATGCTACCCCCGCCGCCAGCCTCGTATCATGGACATAGAGGCCACCTTAAGCTCCTGATTTTGGCGTGTGATACATGGGCGCGCGAGTAGTAGCGACACTTTTTCTCTTCGGGCTTCAAAATCTTTAGTGACGGCTTTTTTTCGCGGCAACAAAATGTAAACATTCGGAACTTTAATTTAAGCTATCAGCACCTCGTACGACGATTAGAAGTGTGTTAAAATAAGTTTGAAATCATGTGGCGTTTTGGGTTGTACACCCTGTATATAATATTGTTTTCGTCAATCAGTTTTGAACACAAGCTAGTATAGTAAGAATGGTTTGAATTGCTATGTCTCATAAGTATGGCCGTGTATTAGTATAGTTCAGAGCAAAATTTTCCAATATTTAGCTAATCGGATTCATGAATTGTATAAAATAACATGACATTAATTTTTTGGTCACTTTTTATTATTTTCTTTTACTTGTGGTGCAACAAACTTTAGTGGCAGGATATCCTGCCACTCGTCTATAAGTACATGAAATAAACTTTTATGACATAACTTAGGGTTTTTTGATCAGTTCCTTATAAAATAATTACATAATCGAACAAAGTATGTATTCTCGCTTTTTTAATTATCTTAAAGCGTACTCATGAGGAAATTCTCCATCTTCGATTTGAAAAAATTGCAAAAAATATTCATACAGAAAACTGAATATGTTAGGAAGTGTACCTCCAATAGAACAACCCGATGCTAACGACGAATGCACTGGGAAACATAAGAAAATTGTATAAATAATCTGATCGCTCAATATAATAACTTTATACCTGTATTTCCTTCTTAAAAATTAACAAAATTAGGAATCGGGCTACAGGCACTCTTAGAGAAGACAGGTTCCATTGATACTAAGAATGACCATGATGAAAAAAGAACGAGCTACATGGAATTGTTTTTAATATTTCACTTGTGTATTGGAAAAATAACCATTTTTGTACGGTAGCCTCAAATAAAAAATTAAAATCCATTTCTAAAAGCTACTAGGTGGAATAAGGTCAAAGGATAACACATAAATGTCGAAATTGCCAATTCTATTAGCATTTACAATATACTCGTAGGCGGTGTGACCCTTTTGACCAGAATGAATCCTATTATTTAGAGAGGAATTCGTTCCAAATGATGTGATGGCCAATTTTGCATGAAATGTAAATGCCCAAACCGTTTGTCCAAAGAGATATATCAAAAGAAGAAAGATATATCATTTTGAGGAAATCAGATAACTATGCCATGGTATTTTAAAAAGTTTGGAATTTTTTAAAAGAAAACAGATCCTAATATATCCCAGCGGGCCTGCTGCCTGACTGTTCGAAAAAATGGAGGACAACATAGTAGGTCAAAGGGAGTAGATCGAATTCAAAATGTCGTCAGTTTTCCTTTAAAATTGTCCTAACATGTTGATGTACCTTTACATCCGAATGTATTGAACATTTCCATACAAAATAATAATTAATTTTAGAATAGAAAATATAGAATACATATTTATATGGTTGTATGTTCGATAAATAAATCATTTACAGTTATCTCGTACATATATATGTTGACAATTATTTTTAAAAGTTACTTTTGAAAATACAAAAACATGATTTATAGCCGAGTGGCCGGAATCTGCCGGTCAAAAAAACCCGGGGTTTCAGTATTTTTTTTCTCCAACTTTATCGGATATGTCAAAGAAACTAAAAATCACATTATTTTCTCAAAAAAATATTGATTTATGCACAAAATAATATTCCGGCTTTAATGGGTTAAGTTGGGGAGGAGACAGGGGACAGAAATAACTTATTATTTTAAGTAATCATATGGAAACGAATTTCCGGTAACACCCAATAAAACAAAAACACGTCCTACCACTCCAAAGTCATCCACAGAAACTTCGGTCAAAATCTAACTTGGCATTAAAAAAATCGATAAAAACGTTATGGCAAATAGCAAAAGCAAGCCGATGACGAATTTTCCGGTAGTTTACAACCCCACTAAAACACTCACTGAGCTCTTCAAAGTTATTAACAGAATTTTGTCAAGGTCTAATGAATCGTTTGAGAGATTAGGGGAACGAACGAACATAATTCTTTTTTTTATTATTATAGAATATTTCCTCATAAGTGATTAAGATGGCACTTCCAGTTTCAGTGTGCTGATTAGGACATAGTTCTTTCCTTATTATACAATATTATTATATATTGATAATATATTACAATTTAGTCTATTGGCATTCTGTTATCTAGTGGTTTGATCCCTTTTACTTATCCCATGATAGGTATTATAAAGAAGATATCTATGTTTTTGTTAGCTGACGAACCAAACACGCATTTCTCCTAATAATAATTATTTTTTGTATTTTTTTTGGTCATGGACGCATAGCTTGCGAATGCTGGCGGCAGGCAACCTATGTATATAAATCCTTACAGTTATATTAGCGTGTCCTCACTTCCTTGGAGGTGACGAGCTGAACGTTTCCGTCTTCGTAGTAATGGACCTGCACCTTGAGGATTCCACTCACTTCTCCGTCGGATAGCTTCACGGTCCATCTTGAGCGCCATCTTCCATTCCTACAAGGAACAAAAGAGAATAATAAATAATATAGTTTGTGGACGTAATGAACGATCTCCAATCAATCAACGGAACTATTATATTTGGTGTCTAAAAAACGTAAGGTTTCCAAATTATTGCGGGATCTTGTCCTCAAATAAAAGCAGTTGTTATTTTTGCCTATATGGTTCGATAGAATTGCATCCGACAGGATATAAATAAGCATTATAGTATAAAATTAGTCACTCGAACCTAGGATCTTATCAATGAGGTAGACCAAAATGGCCATCTCCTCTCGGGATTCGAACCTGCGCCCCAAACATTGAGAGTTTGAACAAGCCTACACGCACACGACTATCGCACTCCCAATTTAAGTGTTATTTATGAATTTTGTGATTGTGCTTAGGGTTTTAGTTGCATAGGTGTATATACTCTCATTTTGAGGTATGGAAGTAATGAAATTCTATCTGAAAAAACTATATTTCTCCTCATTTTACTTCAGGATAAATCACTCATTGGTTTCTGTCATTAAAGTTTTTGGTGTGTGAGGTTTTTTAACATAGTGTCCCCCTTAGTGGACGCGTGGGACCGGAGTAACCATGCTAATAATCCGTGTTGTTGAAGGTATACCAACAGAAGAAGAAAGTCTATGAACTTCATACCTAATTTATCCGCCATTTGTTTATGTAGATATGTCTATTAAAGAGTGTTGAGGACCGTATCAAATCAGTTAGGTCGTTAGCTCAGTGGAAGCATGCTTCGACTCTCGAGGGCTCATCCCGAGAGGGAAGGCTTATTTTGGCAAATCAAATAAAAAAGAGAATCCAAGGTTCGATGGACTAATTTGAATGCTAGTAGGCTTATTTAACTCCATACAGATACTGCAATTCTATCAAACCAAATAGGCAAAAAATATATCTGATGGATATGTTCATATCCAACCATAGAGAGCTTATTCTCTTTAATAACAGTTGTCTGAAAAAAAAAGTGAACTTTTTAAATGAAAAGCTTGTGATTTACTTGTCGTAGTTGCTTCCGATAAAAAATATCCTAGGATATGTTGAAAAGATCCGTTCATTTTTGGTCACCTTTTTGACAGAAAAAAAACCTATATTTCTTAATCACAATGCATTTTGTTGTTTTCCCTACCAATTAAAAAATATTTTTGTTGTTGCAAAAAATGATACATTATTCACGCAACCTTTGACTTGTTCACCAAGATACTAATAGACTACTACTGTACACAGATATTCAATCTATTAAGTCAGTAAATGACATATGTCAATCATGGGGCCAAAACTTACCAGTAATTTTTCGGCTGGAACTGGTGATCCTCAATGCAAACGACTATGGATTTACCGTTTTCCTCCGAATCCACGAGGAAGGTGCAACAGATTCCGTGCTTAAAGTGATTGAGGGTGTAATTGGTGGCCTCAGCCTGAATGGCGGCTCGAAGACCTTCCCATTCCTTGTCGGGTGCATGCGGCTTTAAAGAGATAATAATATTAAACATAAAGTACGATATATGAGAAAGTATAAGATTAATATAATTATGTAACTTTACGAACCCTGACATAATATTTGCCAGGCATTAATGAGTGCACTAGCCTAAACACATTTGATATCTATGGCAACAACAATTAATATTATTAAAGCATTGGACTAATAAATCTAGACTAATTTAAGCACTAATAACTTGAGAAGATCATGCAAGGTTGTCAAGATATCATTTTAAAGGTTTGCGTCTCCTCTTTCAAACAAAGTATTACTCATTGTAAACAATTGAGTTGTGATATTGGAATCAAAGATCATAGAAATGGCGTGTGGGCAACAAATCTGCGGATATCACAAGATTCTGGGCTAACCAAAGCCACTATGTCATCAAGCGCTGGAAGAAGGAAGGGGGTGTCCGAGAGGAGTGCCCATGCCCCTAAAAGTGACAAAATCTGCACTCCCACTTTTCTGACCGCTTGAAGAGATCTATCAAGGCTTCACCCGGGACCCCATAACCGTACTTGCCAAGAAGCGAAATGTTAGCCACAAGACCATAAGGCAGGCAAGCACTCAAGGACGACCTAAGCCTAAGTTTTACAAAATTGTTCAAACCGACACATTCTAACCCAGTCCATGAAAGAAACAAGAGTGACCAAGCTGTTGAACAATTTGAAATCGAATGGCAACAGAATCGTGTTCTTCAGTGACGATAAAATTTGGACCGTAGACAGAAAGTACAACACCCAGTGAGAGGTCTGAGGTACCCCACGTATTTATATAAAATTGGGAAATATAAAATTAAATTTATTCGCATATTTAATCATTTTTTCCGCTAGATGTCACACAGCAAGGAAAATATTTAACTTGCTGAAGGACAACAAAGTCACATTCTGGACCCGTAGACCTGGCCCCTGAACTCCCCCAATATGAACTCGTTGGACTACTTCTTCTAGGGGAAGTTGAAGAGAGGTCTGCCACACCAGTATTAGTGCCCTTAAGTCCACTATCAGCCGCCACTGGGCTGCAGTTGATCCCACTGAGGTGGTTAACACCTGCAAGTCCTTTCATGACCGGATCGAGACGATTCTTAGCGTAGATGGAACCCACATTAAAAATTAGATAAATAAAATATACAACTTTCATTTGACACCCTATTTGATATTTTACTTGCTAGCTTTCGTGATCTAGGTGTAGTTGAAGTTAGTCCGTATTTATTAGCCCAACGCTGTATTAGTTCAATAAGCAGGACGTAAATCAAAGATCTATGCATATATATATATATAGAGTGATTCTTATTAAACATTTTTCGAATTTGAGAGTCGGCTCCCCCTTGAATTTTACCTTAGTGCATAGAGATCATCTAATGAAAGTTTGAACGAAATCAAATAATGGGAAGTGTCTCCTCAACGGACCCAAAAGTTATGATGTAATTTTTTTCACCATTCGATCGTCTCCAATGTCCTCAATATAAATACTATTTTCAAACAATTTAGAGAAAATTGTAGATATGATAGTAAGATTTTAAATTAGTTTTTGTTTTTATGTACATCCAAAATAAAACGAATATCAATGTATTGAAATCGTCCTATTTATGGAAAATACCCAAAAACGACTATTTCAAACGTTATTATCTCGTTTAATTATAGACGTTCATAAAAAACTTATTTGGAATAATTGAGATCATACCTACAGTTTGCATCAATTGTTTGAAAATGGCATCAATCGAATGGCAAAAAATAAATAATTCATTGGGTCTTATATATGGAATAAAATTGAGTCAAAACAGATCTTGCATTACGGTAAGCAGCCGTCTACTCTATTTCCCCCCGTAGAAGAAGTAGTGCACAATTTTGGTTGTCAAAAAGCTGGTTTGATATCTATAAATAAAGTTGACTTATTTCACTGTTTTGTTAACATTTCTTAAGTGCAGCCCATCTAGTGGATGCATAACGTAACCCCACGTCTACCAATATAGAGCCTCATATATGGAAAAAGTTTTAATATGTCTTCCATTGAAAATACGGTACTATTTTAGGAGAAAAGTAAAAAGATCAATGCTCTTGATAGTGAGTTTCAATTGAAAGGAAAGTAAGGCAATAGATGATCACGGCAAGAGTAATAACGTTATGTAAATCAATGTAAATTCAGTCAATAAGCAATCGAATTATAATCTATGCATTAGAGTTGCAAATATTGTATAATATTGCAAAAATATCCCATATTTGGTTTACATTCGATTAATATCAATTAATAGGGAGGAGGTTACGGCTCTATATAGCCATTATTGTTCAATATGTGTTAATATAATTTATAGAGAAAGAATAATGTAAAAAAGAATGTTATTCATTGATATATATCAAAATTGTTTTCTACAATATTTCGCTCAAAGCTGATCCAAGCTGTCAAAACAACTTCTACTAACACTAATAACTAATGGCCTAAAATGAATATTCGGAGTGAGCCAGGCTAATGTATCAAACAATTAGCCATTTTGATTAAAGAGCGTTTTAAAAAATAATATAACTTATGTATATTATTCATTTTCGTGAAATTTATTTATCATTTTATAAAAACACGAATGAATTCATAAGCTTCTTTGAAAATTGTACATTTAGTAACGTTAATATCTACGTGTTCCTCTTATATAAAATTTGTCTGTTCATTTTTTTTTAGACAAATGTTTAAGACTTTTATTTTAACACAACTTATCTGTATTTTAGTGTCCATTACAACACTATATTTTTATTATAAGCTTTTATGATCCTCATGTTGACGAATACACGTTATAATTGTCAGAATAATTTTGAAGCTTTATAAGAACGGTATATAGATATAAATGGCGCAAAAAATTGGTCACCCTAATGTTAAAATGTATTTAATTTTTTATTTGAAGCCATAATTATATTTTACAATGATTATTTATTCATTTTTGCTCATTAACAGCAGTTTTATATATATTTATTATGTCATAAAACTATTATATATGAATATATATCAAAGAACTGTGTTTTATAAAAATAATGGAGTCCTTAACTGACCGACATTTTGAATGGGAGTCCCTCTGGCGTTATCACCATGATTCGTCACTTACTTGATAGTCCGAGGCTTCTTTTCGTAGGGTGATCGTATTTAAATGAAGTGGCCGATCTTGGATCCAGGAATCGACCTCCCCCGAGGTCATTATATTCTGTGATGAGGCAGTATCCTCCAGACTCCAGGCGAACGGGGGTCAACTGCTCTTTATTGTAGCGGCTAAATGCACCCGAGGCACCTTCCTTTAGGAGCGTATCGTTGTTCAAAAGAACGCGAACATCATTAAAAAACCTCGTTGAACTCACCCGGAGGGGAATGAAGAAGGAAATCAGAGGCGATGCGAACCTAAAAAAAGAGATAACAAAAAGTCAAAACATTTTAAAGTTCAGGCTTATATTAAGCTTTTACACGGCACTACAGAGTTAAAGTGCTTTTAATGAACGTAATAAATCAGTATATATTATCTAAATTTACTATATTAAATTCCTATTCTTTAAATAGCATAGCTATACCATTTGTATCTAGTTCTATCACTTCATTGTCACCTATAAGGAAAACAAAGGCATTCAAAAAGTCTGTCAGACGGACACATAGATATTCAAAACGGACGCCACAAATTGAACAACTTTTACTGGCATTATATTAAACAAATCCGTCAAGCAATCTATCTTAAAAAATATATAAAAGCATTTAAAGACGAGGCAAAAATTCAACTGCCTTCATTGGAAACATCCTTATAAACATGAAAATGCAATCACAAAATTCGTGAGACAGTCAATGAAACATGTATTTGATCGCTTATATGACGCTAATATTTGAATCATGGCCTCTGACTGTAGTTTCCCCCTCATTGGCATATTCATGAAGTGGGAGGGTAAAAGTCTTTCTTTCCTTCGGCACATTACTCACTAAAACTCGACCCAATGAAACCTCGACATCAATAGTTCGTATCAATAAAACTTTCGATTCAATATTCACATGAACCATCATTGGGAACATGCTAACACCGAACGGAGCACAAGCAGAGAACGAACGGCTAAATGGCAGCGCTAACAAAGGGGCCAATGAAAAGCCATGCTGACTCGTAATGAGTATCTTGTTTTTCCTCCCAAAAGGCTCTCATCCGCATTTTGCCCGCAATGAATTAATTTTAGTAAGGAAGTCAGAAGACAGAAAGTATGACTCAGGCACCTTATCCCGTATCACTGAGGGCTTTTGAGGATCCCCCCCATCCCGGATGATGAGTGGAGATATCGCCGAAGGAACGCTGCAAATGCGAATGGAGATGGAATCCAAATTGGGAGGGCGGATTCCGAGTCTATTTTGTGTATGGATAATGTCTCTTTCTCTTTCTCTCCCCCCTCTCTCTCTCTATTTTCTACTCTTTCCTCTCTTTCCTTTTCTTTCCTCACCTCTCCCACACTCTCTATCTCTGACTCTGTCCCTTGCCTCCTCCCTGAGTACAAGCGAAACCAAAAGAGTCTCTCAAGAAGAGAATGTAATTCAAAACATGACGTCAGTGGCTTAAGTATATCATGTCGTAAAGACCCCAAAAAACCATTTTTTAATATAGACCATACAGTTATTTGAGATACAACAAAAATATATACCCATGTTGCATAAGTTTTGAACGATAGAGCTCATTTTTAATCTTAAGTTGAGATTGTGTCAATGACGTCATATATACAGTACTTTATATCTGCCTACTCCATAAGGCTTGTGAGTCGGGTTTCACTGAGTATAGGTAATGTTGTGACGAATTGAATGATACCTTCTTATAAGGGTGACATCTAGCGGCTATATAACTGAAAAACACTTCATAACTCTTCTTACTCTAGGCGTTTCTTGTCTATACATCTTTATCATGAACTTGGGACCTTTAATGTGTCTTTTATTATGTTCATTTCGTTAAAGGCTTTTATTTTCTTCAGAGATTGCTTTGAAGATGCTTCCACTCCCATTTCTTAGTGGCGCTGATGTCGCCTAATTTATAAGTTCTTTCCCCCTGCAGTGGTCGGCTCTCTTTGCTGCATAAATGCAAACAAATAACAATAAGGCCTCAAATAGGTCATTTTCTAATCCATCCGCTCATTGAGAATCATTTTGCAGGCGATGTCCATAAATGTCTCGGACTGCACTACGCTCACGGACTGCGCACTAAAAACAAAGCGTACGATTAAAGGTCTAAAGGAAAAAATAAACTTTATATACATTCATAGTTGTATATTGCATAAAAACATTCATCTATGACAAGTTATTATTTATTTTTGAAGTATTTACATAAATTTTGAAAAGTATTTATAATTTAATACAAAAATATAATATATTTTTATTTGTTTTATTTTTTTCGTTGAAGATTGAAGCTTCATGATCTTCTTTTGAATTTTGTCTTGATGATCACCACCCCTTTTTTTGCTGTTATGGATGGTGTCGTTGATCTCGCTGACGTGATTCTTGGACATGCAATTGAAAAATCTGGAGAAGATGTCTGGAAGGAGGCTGGAAAATGAGTGTTCGTTAGTGCACTTCATGGCAAGGAGATACTTGTCCTCCTGCACTAACAATATTTCCATCAAGGCTGCCACAAAGCTCTTTTGGGGGTTCTTGAATCTCATGAAGAGCTGCCTTATTTCTTGATTCTCCATGATTTGTCCATAGAATGTCTATGCCGTCATGCACGAGATGAAAACGGCATCTGAGGGGTAGGTGAGGCCTCCTCTTGTGACAAGGCTAATGAGATCATCCTTTGTAGATTTGATGCTAGACTCCTGATCCACGCCGACGTCGAAGGTGATTCTTGGAACAGTTTTCCCTTTTGACACAATCTCCTGGCAGGCCTGACACTTGGTGGACTTCACCAACTTTTGAGCGACATAGCCAGCAACATAGAAGACTGCACCCTCATCTCCTTCGTCACTGGGGATGCAGCTGCCCTCAAAGACCTCCATTGCAGCTAGCAGGGCACTAGTATCGTTTTCCACTTCTCCCTCGGAGGAGGCACTTAGAACGTTTTTGGCTTCTTTTAGGGTGAAAGAGGAGAGCCTAATGAGTGAGTTGAGCCTGATTTTTTTCTCTGCTTCTAAAATCTGGCGGACACTCACGTAATAGTTTGACCCTCCAAGCATCCTGTAGTCGCCAAAGCGCTTCTCGATAGGGTCAGAGCATATCTTGCCCGTCAGAACATAGTCCATTCCTTCCTTTTCAAGCAGATGGACGATTAACTTCGGCATTGCTTTGCTTGTCTGGATGGCACACAAGAAAGTCTCTTTGCTTAAGCCAAGGGTCTTCTGCTTCTCCCACTTCTCAAGCCACTCAGCAAAGTTTTCCAAAAACTTGAGCTGCACGGAGTCACTTGTTCGGATCGGATCCTTCGACCAGTCCCTTTTCCTCATGCCGGTGAAGGTGGTCTTGACATTGAGTACGTTAAACCAATTTCTTATTGTCTGAAGAAAATGGGCTGTCCCCATCCACTCCGGGTGATCTTTACTGTAGTACTGCAGCCCAGCGATTGTAGAAGGATGGAAGAAACGGTCTGCAAGCTCTACGCTCATGCACTCGATCGGTCTGGGATTGAGGACTTTGGCTGTCAGCTTGTGAGCCACCTTGATCGGCTTGCCTAGCTCCAACTCATATAAACTCTTTACATGGGCAAAGCTGGCATTCATCCGTTTCCCTTGGAAGTCTGGACAGTCGAAGTGCTTCCTCCGCAAAAGGTTGGTGAAGAAATTCTTAAATAAGTGTACCACGTCGAAGAGGAGGAACATGGATTGTCCACCGGCCTCCTCATTTGAGATGGACACCTTAAGTCGGCCATCACAAAGCATCTCAGAGTAGAAGCGACGATTCACAGAGTGTCCATCGCAGATTGAAGTTATTACTAAGAAGCCAGCCTCCGTGGCTGCCCGAAGTGCAACTCTGTGAAAATGAGCCAAAAGTTCTGCATTTAGTTTGACCACTGGGTTTAGCCCCACGACATCCTTGTACTTCCCGCAAATGCTTGTGATGAGGAAGGCCAATACAGTCTTTGTTGGCTCCATCTTCTCAAACCCAAAGAAGGTGCCGTTAGAGTACTCAACCCTCTTGGCCGTGGCCACCTCATCTACCAGGAGAGCCACTATTTTCTCCCGTTCATTTAGCTTTCCAGCCCTAGCCTTTAGGTAAGCCTTGGTTCCCTCACTGACTCCACTCTCCACCGAAAATGCTCTGCTCAAACGGTTGAGATGAGAAGAGCTTGGCAGAGTGAGGAACCCATCATGGAGAATCATCCTGTAGAGAGATGGTGATGTGTTCTCCCACAGACATGCCACTGCCAACAAGGTGGGCGAGTACCTCCTTGCATTTTCCTTCTTTTTCAGTAGCTTCAGCTGCTCCATCAAGAATGCAACCTTCTTCTTCGTCTCTTCAGAGCAACCTTCTTGAACTAGAGTTCCTTCGAGAAGTTGGTAGCATTGTTCATAGGTATCGACCTCGGTCCTTTGGTTGTCGGGTTTGTTCCTTGCATGGGCAATGAGGTTGATCAGCTGCCCAGTGCTGGAGAGCTTATCGTCCCTGATGATGTGTAAAAGCGATCCCCGGGAGGAGATTACTTGGCCGATCCATACTTGGAAGGTGAGGTCGTGGAAGATCTCAATGGTGAAGATCATCTGAGGAGGGTGGTCATTGTCAGAGAAGGCCAGTTGATAGATGAGCAGCCCATTGTTCTTTTTAGTAACAATGACATCAGGAAAGCAGGAGAGATCAATCCGTCCCATTACTTCATCCACTGAAGAGAACTTCTCTCCATCAAGAAAGGCAGCTGCTTCCTTTTCATGCCTCTGAAATGTCTTGTCATTCCGATTCTGGCTGCTGTTATCACCTCTTGGCTTCGGCTTAGACTTGGTGTAGTACGATGGGAGGTTGGGGAAGACTGTAGGCACGGCCTCCTTGACCAGTCGCCGTGAGACGAGGCTGTTGTCCTTCCTATTCCTCTTCCGGCGTGGGTTGGAGTCTGAGGATTCTACTTTGAAATCACTGGGCAAAAAATGCAGGCTGCAGATAACAGAGTTTTTGCTAGGCTCGAAATGCTCCCTGCGAATGGCTAGCTTCCAGGCCTGTCTCAGGTCCGGATCTGCAGGAAAGTAGTGTTGAGAGATGTTGGGGTCCTTCTGGCCATCGTGTCCTGTTCTGCAGAGAGGGACGCAGCACTTATTTACCATATTGGAAGTCAAATACCTTAAATGAATAAATAAAAATATTATAATAAACCATAAAGATTTTTACAAGAACAATTACCAAGGCTAGGATGGGGTCCAAACGATGTAGAGATCACTTTTGTTAAAAAGGATCCGTGATTTCTTCCTGAGTCGTCGTTGAGTGAGCACGTTTTCTCTTCTACCAAGGTATATAGAATACGGGTAGATCACTCTCAAACATAAACAAAATGTGACATCACTGGAAGGCTTGTTTACCAAGGATTTCAAAGGGATTAATTTCTTTAACTCTCGAAACTTCGATCACTGATATTTGAAATAGTGTTGACTACGTTATTTACTGAGAAAAATAAATTATATTTTAATCTATGTTATTTCTAATTATATTTCATTTTTACTCAAATGGTTGTGCAAAGATTGAAACATTGATATCTTTGGCTTTTACGAACGTATAGAAATAAATAATGATATACCTAGGATCATCCGGTTAATTATATACTGACGTCACATTGTTTTGCTTCATCAAACAACAATTAACAGTGGTCAAGGAATGATTCCGGGTTTCCTTGATGTGGATGTGGGACTGAAGTCTGATGAGGACGTGAATGTCACCCATCATGGAAGAATTCTTCTTAGGAAAGCGGCGTATTCTCCGATGAAGGAGTCATCAACTAAGCCCGCCCTCGTTTGATGGAGTGAGACTCGACAGACTCCCGAGACCATGGCTTTGAATACCTGACTCTTAATACGTTTTTTTTGTAAAAGCGATTCTCTGTTTCATTTACCTTTGAGAACATGCTCATTTTACTTTAATCAATGAGATAGTCATCTCTGTCAAGTCCGATATTCAGAAAAAGGTACGTTTTGATAGAATTAGGTTAATTATTATATTTGTATTTATGATTATTTTGTATTTATTTTTTTTAGTATGGAGCCCTTGAGATAACGGATATGATTTAGTGCAGTCCAACAAACACATCCCTAGTGCTTAGCTCTGCGTTCACTAAGACTGAGTTAGAGCATCTCGCCCTCAGAAGTTTGATTCGCATAAGGACCCTTGGGTTATTGATAGGAAACCCATAAGTTCCACAATTACACCACTTAGTAACTGTCTCTGTGTTCACTAAAGCTGTATGAGGACACCATGCCACTCATGAAGTTCTCTCAACCTAAGTCAAAACGCTCCCAAACTGTACATTTCTCCTCTTGAAGGCTAACCTCAGCCTACTCAACCTTCCCCAACACAGATGTAGAGAAGAATCTGTGTTTAATTAATATACAAAAGTGGTCGAAGTTATTAGTGAGCTTCATCGAACGAATCAAGGAGGAGGCTGATCGATAGTTAATGAAGATGGACTCTTTATGAACACTTGCGGAACGAAAATATCAATGTCTGTCTCTCAAATTGTAATTGAAATCCACAACACAATGGCCCGCAACGGCAGAGCCCTTAACACAAATTTCAAAGTCAAGCAATTCGTTGTAAGATAGAGTTGCTTCTATATAGCGGAATATCAGGAGGAGCTCCCATCGAATTATAATTAGGAATTCAACCTATAAAATCACTTCTAAAAACTATCGGATTCCTTACTCCAGACGTTTCCTCTGTAGCATGAA
>CP045900.1:17109976-17132434 GCA_013387185.1 Caligus rogercresseyi | reverse complement strand
TCATCTTCTTTTTACGATGTTTAAATACCCAGCCTTAAGGAATCGAAACGGAAAAAATGGCTATGAAGAGCTATGACAACTTTTTAAGGAACTGGTTTGAATATGAAAAGTCACATGCGATGATTCACTGAAATTATTCGTGTGATTCCTTCTTGTGTGATATTTAAATACCCAACCGTAAGGAATACAAAACGGAAAAAATGGCAAGGAAGACAACTGTTGAAGGAACTGATTTTAATATGAAATGTCACATGCGATGTCATCTCTGAAATTATTCGTGTGATTTCTCTTTTTATGATGTTTAAATACCCAGCCTTAAAGAATACAAAACGGAAAATAGCAATGAAGACCCTATGACGACTTTCTATAGAATTTATTTTAATATGAAAAATCACACGGGATGACATCACTAAAATTATTGGTGTTATTTTTTTTTCATCCAGACTATTGTCAATTGGTAAATCCCGGGCAGCGCCGGGTAATATCGTTAGTCTATACTATAAAAAAAGAATTCCGTTCGTTCGTTCGTTTTGCGTTCGTTCGTTCGTTCGTTCGTTTCCCTGTATCTCCCGAACGGGTCATTAGATCTTGACGAAATTTTCAGTGAATAGTTTTGAGAGCTCAGGGAGTGTTTTAGTGGGGTTGCCAACTCCCGAAAATTCGTCATCGACATGCTTATTTTATTCGCCAAAACGTTTTTGCCGATTTTTAAAATTTGCAAGTTAGATTTTGCCCAAATTTTCTGTGGATAAGACTGAGGTACTAAGACGTGTTTTTGTTTTTTTGAGTGTTTCCCAGAAAATTCGTTTTCTACATGATTACTTAAAATATTTTTCTTTCTGTCCCATATGTACCCCCAAATTAAGTTTTGTGGAAAATAACAACACTTTTTATATTGCAACATCGTGCTAATCAAATTTCAATAATGCTTAGAGATGGAGAGGGATGTCAATACCCAGCCTTAAGGAATACAAACGGAAAAAATGGCAATGACGATACAATGACGACTTTTTAAGGAGCTACTTCTAATAAGATAATAACATAGGTAGGCACTCTATGAAACGACTTAAAACAACTTCTTTTATGATGTTTAAATTCCCAGCCTTAAGGAACAAAAAATCGGAAAAAATGGTAATGAAGACCCAAGGACAACTTTTTAAGGAACTGATTTGATTATAGAAAAATCACATGTGATGATATCACTAAATTATTCATCTTCTTTTTACGATATTAAATACCCAGCTTTAAGGAATACAAACGGAAAAATGTAATGAAGAGCTATGACAACTTTTTAAGGAACTGGTTTGAATATGAACAGTCACATGCGATGATTTCACTGAAATTATTCGTGTGATTCCTTCTTTGTGTGATATTTAAATACTCAACCGTTAGGAATACAAAACGAAAAAAATGCAAGGAAGACCCAATGACAACTGTTGAAGGAACTGATTTTAACATGAAAAGAAAAGCGATGACATCACTGAAATTATTCGTGGGATTTCTTCATTTTACGATGTTTAAATACCCAGCCTTAAGGAATACAAAACGGAAAAATGGCAAGAAGACCCAATGACCACTGTTGAAGGAACTTATTTTTATATGAAAAGTCACATGCGATGACATCACTGAAATTATTCGTGTGATTTCTTCTTTTTACGTTTTGAAATACCCAGCCTTAAGGAATACAAAATGGAAAATATCAATGAAAACCCAATGATACCTTTTAAGAACTAATTTTAAAATGAAAAGTCACATCCGATGGCATCACTGAAATTATTCGTGTCATTTTTTTTATTTTTACGATAATTAAATACTCAGCCGTAAGGTATAAAAAACGGAAAAAATGGCAATGACTACCCAATGTCAACTTTTTAAGGAAACTGATTTAATATGAAAAGTCACAGGCGATGATTCAATGAAATTATTAGTGTGATTTCTTCTTTGTGTGATGTTTAAATACCCAGCCGTTTGGAATACAAAACGGAAAAAATGGCAATGAAGACACAATGACAACTGTTGAAGGAACTGATTTTAATATGAAATGTCACATGCGATGACATCACTGAAATCATTCGTGTGATTTTCTTCTCTTATGATGTTTAAATGTCCAGCCTTAAGGAATACAAAACGGAAAAAATGGCAATGAAGACCTATGACGACTTTTTATAGAATTTATTTTAATATGAAAAATCACACGCTATGACATCACTAAAATTATTATTGTGATTATTTTTCCATCCAGACTATTGTCCAGTTGGAAAATCCCGGGCAGCGCCGGTAATATTCGCTAGTATACTTATAAAAAAGACTTCCGTTCGTTCGTTCGTTCGTTTGTGGCGTTCGTTCGTTTCCCTATATCTCCCGAACGGTTCATTAGATCTTGACGAAATTTTCAGTGAATAGTTTTGGAGCTCAGGGAGTGTTTAGTGGGGTTGTCAACTCCCGGAAAATTCGTCATCACATGCTTATTTTATTCGCCAAAACGTTTTTTTGCCGATTTTTTAAAATTGCCAAGTTAGATTTACCCATTTTCTGTGGATAAGACTGAGGTACTAAGACGTTTTTTGTTTTATTGAGTGTTTCCCGGAAAATTCGTTTGACACCTGAAAAAAGGCTTGAAAATTTTGGTTGTCCATAGTTTGTAAGTGAGATGTTTTAGAGACAGAACGCAAACTAAAAGTTATCTGCATCTCTACTCAAAGAACCTAGATCCGGAAAAAAATTCCGGATCCAGAAACTCCCGGACCCGGATTATGTCATTTCCTTAACTTTTGATTCTTTCCATTTCGAAAAAACGCTACTCTAAAAGTACATCAAGAATAGAGTTTACAATCGGGTCCAAAAGAAATTTCCCGGAAAACCGGACCGGCCTGTCGGGAAATTCAGAAAACCTCTGGGACGACTTTTTAATGCGAAAAAAGTTCAAAACAAAACAAACAAAACGAAGGCCTTGCAAAATAAGCTAGGTTGGTAAAGTCAATGTCCGGCCTCCGGGACATATTTGGGCCGGGATCCGGATTTTTTTCAATTTGCAAGTTTTCGCAATATACTTTTGCACATCATATTCAGCTTCACAAAGGAGCAACTTTGATGTTATCAGTATCCGGATCCGAGGTCATTAAGAGCCTCAAATCCGGATGAATATTAGGTCGAATTTCATGGACGAAGCGGAATATTTTGAAATCCTAAATTCTGGAGGGCCTTCTTTGGGTTGTCTGCTGAGTTGATTGCATCAATTTATAAAATAGTATCTATAGAGTTTTTGCATTTCTAATACGTTCGTGTCGGATATAAAATGAATTTTAGTTAATAATTTTTTGAGTTTTGGCATAAAAACTGGCAAAATGGAAAAGGTTGTTTTCTCCGCTCCTGGGGAACTCACAGATTTCAACTTGAGTTCATAAGAAGGAGCTTAAAAAAGCCTGGCAATACATATAAAAAAGTCCTTCTCAATTGTTTTATATTTTTTCAGAAAACCCAAAAAACTGATTTTTTCAAAAAACTTAAGGGGGTTCCCCATGATTTTTGGCATTTTTTATTTTGTTAATATAGTTTGTCCCAATTGGGAAGTATAATGCAATGTGAAGAAATTTTTAAAATTGATGAAAAACAAAAAAGTTTTATTTGTAAGCATTATTTCAAAGTACATATGCTACATATATAGCATAGGAGTTGGTTATAATGTTAGTTCTTTTTTGCTCCCTAGGGGTGCTTATTAACTTATGAATCTAATGTACCTCTAGGGAGACTTTTTACTGCATAAGTGGTTTTTTAATTATAAATGCAAAATGAAGCCCTGACCCAATGACACCTGTAGAAGGAACTGATTTGAATATGAAAAGAAAGCGATGACATCAGTGAAATTAATCGTGTGATTTCTTCATTTTACGATTTTAAATTCCCAGCCTAAGGAATACAAAACGGAAAAATGGTAAGGAAGACCCAATGACCACTGTTGAAGGAACTTATTTTAATATGAAAAGTCCATGCGATGACATCACTAAAATTATTCATCTTCTTTTTACGATGTTTAAATAACCAGCCTTACGGAATATAAAACGGAAAAAATGGCAATGAAAACCCAATGATAACTTTTAAGAAACTGATTTTAAAATGAAAAGTCACGCGCGCTGACATCACTAAAAATTATTGGTGTGATTTTTTTTTCATCCAGACTATTGTCAAGTTGGAAAATCCCGGGCAGCGCCGGGTAATATTCACTAGTATATATACAGGTGATTCACTTAAATTGAGACTCACATATTACAAACTACAATCTTTGTATTAAATTTTACACAAATAATTCTTAAACAAAAATGATAGCACAATGTGTAATTTACAAAATGTATTTCATTAAATTTTCACATATCCTTCTTTGGCCTTCACTACAGCTTTGAACCTCCTCACGGTGGAGGCAACCAGGCAGGAATCTCTTCCTCAGACAAAGAAGCCCAGGCCTGAATTAGCTTCTTCTTAGAATCTCCTCCGATGGCCAGGACTTGCTACACACACCCTTGTCTTCAGAATGGACTATATCCAAGTCCATTTGGTTCAGATCTGGGGAGGAGGGAGGCCACAAGTCTTTGGACCAAAAGTCTGCAAAAATTAAGTGCAGAAGCTTTGAACCAATTTGCTGTATGGATGGAGCTCCATCTTGTTGGAACAGTAAAAAGAACCGTAGGATACTCTCTTTGTACCCATGGGACGACCTCCTCTGAAAGAAGATGCAGGTATACCGCCTGGTTCGATCTTCACGCCCTCCTCGCAAAGATAATTGGGGCTTTCTTCCCGTCCGACGTCACTCCCGCCCAGACCATGACTGAGGGTGGCTTTTTGCCTTCTGAAGAGATTCCTCAGCTGCAACGGGGATGTCTTCCTTTTTTCTAGATAAAACCCGGCACTTCTGACTGTTGTGGGTGGCCTGGACCGTGAAAATCTTTGTCTGAGGAAGATATTCTGCCTGTGTTGCCTCCACCGTGAGGAGGTTCAAAGCTGTAGTGAAGGCCAAAGGAGATATGTGGAAATTTATTGAATACATTTTGTAAATTACACATTGTGCTATCATTTTTGTTTTAAAAATATTTGTGTAAAATTTAATACAAAGATCGTAGTTTGTAATATGTGAGTCTCAATTTAAGTGAATCACCTGTATATTAGGGTTGTTCTTATTTTTCAAATGTTTGAAATGTTAGCAACATTGTGGATTTTCTATTTCTTGGTGATAAAAAGACGACATACAAAGTTTGAACAAAATCGGTCAACATTACGAGGTCGCACAACGAGGTCAAAGTTTTAAAAATTTAGTAAAAATATAGTTTTCCGCCAATTTCTTCAAAATGGTGGACGTTACAGACTTCAATAATAATTATTAATTTAAAGGAAATCTAATTTACTACCAGACGTATGTTTGATGTTTTTTAATAAAACAAAGTTTTCAGTAAAAACAAGCAAAAAGGGAGTGTGTATTGTTAGCATATTTCATAGCTTTTTTGTATCAATTAACTTCACTCGCCTGTGAAGATGATTTGTTCGCTTCAGAGTAAAATAGTACTTTTAAGCTTAGTAAACCTTTAGATCATAAATCCAAAAATGACCTTGGTTGTATTATATCAATTCAGAATTCAGACAATCTGAGTTTACATCATATGATTCAGAGCCTGTATTGACCTATAAGAAATCGATTATGAAAAAAATAAAAAATAATGTGTTTCTTAGATTGCGTCAAGGTATCCTCTCAAAATTTTACTTTGTCTCTGACGCATTTATAATCCATTATATGCCTCATTTTGTACGCGAGATAGGCTTTTTTTAATGTACATATAACTCTCTACTTATTAAATTGACATGATTTAGTATACCAAAATAATAAAGCTAGTTAACCAAGCTTTTATTTGATATGTTTGGTGGTCTAAAAATCGCTATACTTTAACACTAGAAAGACGGTGAAGTCAATTTGACTGTTTTTTCGACTTTAGAAGCTAATATCTTAAATGTCAGTGGTCCGATATGCTTCAAATTTATGACTTTTAATTATTTCACAAAATAAAGGTTTCTATCAAATATCTCATAAATATTTTAACTCAGTGAAGAGTTATGACAATTTATACCTAGAATGACGGAGAAGTCAAAATGACTTCTTTTTTATAGATTTAGAAAACATACTGTTTGTGTAACAAGTATAAACCTGTTAAAACGCTATTGCTGCAAGTAGATATACTTGTATGTGCAACAAGTTTGAATCTCTTATGATTCATTGCCAAAGGACACCCAATTAATGATCTTTGGTCCAAAGTTTGGGGTCCACCGTATTTCAGAGAGACCATGAGTCGCGATCGATGTAAAGAGCTCCTGAAATGTATCCGGTTCGACATCACATCTTCAGGAATTCAAAGAGATCAAAGTGAAAAATTGCATTGATTTCTACAATTTGGAACCGATTGATAGAAAATTGCATTGACTGCTGCAAACCCGGTGCCAATATCACGGTCGATGAGCAATTATTTCCAACGAAGTCACGTTCCCCATTTACACAATACATGGCAAACAAGCCCGATAAATTCGGAATAAAGTTTTGGTTTGCTGTAGATGTTGAGTCCCATTACTTAGTCAATGGATTTTACTTAGGAAAATGACGTTGTAATGAAACTTGCAGAGCGATATCTCAACGAAAGACGAAACATCAACAGTGATAATTTCTTCACTTCACTGAAACTGGCTAAATCACTGAAAAAAAAGAATACGAGCATTGTGGGAACTATGAAAAGAATGAGGAGGGAGGTGCCCAAAGCAATCAAGAACATGAAACAGCCTCTGAATTCTGCAATAGTATTGAAGCATGAAGACTTTACTTTTACGGTCTATCAAGGCAAGCCTAAAAAACGTTATAGTCCTAAGTTCAGTACACAATTCGGTTGGTATTCCTGATACTCAAAAAACATTCCAGAAAGTGTTTCTTATTACAACCAGACCAAATCTGGAGTTGATAATATAGATCAGATGGCTCGTTTATATACCACCAAGGTGGCATCAAGACGATGGCCCCTACAGGTTTTCTATAATATTTTAGATATGGCGGCCATCAAAACTAAAATAATATACAAATAGATCAATGGAACAAAAATAAGTCGAAGATGTTATCTTGCAACTCATGCGAGAACTACAATCCATGAACAAAGCCAAATATGGTGGAAACGATGAAGATGTTAGTGGTGTAGAAAATGATAATGAAGAAGAGACCCCAATGAAGAGAAAAGCTTGCTATGTGCGAAATGCAAGAATAATAAATCTAGCATCAAATGCTTTAGATGTAAGAGAATCGTATGTGGAAATGTACCGCAAAAGTGGAACATCCTTCAAATTCTCTCGAATACCTCAAACTCAACAAATCGACAATAAGACGACATCAACGTTTATATTGAATAAGAAATAATTTTTAATAAGTCATTTTATATCATGATTTTATCTTTAGACAGTAATTTTGAATTATAATATTCATATATGTTTTGTTTTTATGTAATTGTCTTAAGATTGTGTTTTTTATCTCCTACTTTCTAGGGTATTATTATTTTTTTTTACTGTATGGATTTTAGAAAAAAATAAACATATTAACCAAAAAAAATCGAAAATTATGTAAAATTCGTCACTCTTAAAATGTAAACCAATTACTGTAAATAATAATAAAAAATCTAGCTTATATTTTTTAATTAGACTATTTTATTGACCAAATTTTATAGTCTCAATATATTTATAAATATTCATTCCAATATCAAGTATAGTTTGAGAACAAATTGAAAAATTAACAGAGAAGTCAAAATGACTGTTTCGTCTTTCTAGGTAAAAATACTTTGCCGTCTTTCTAGTGTTAAGAGATATAAGCAAATACGTACTCTCCCCAAAAAAATTGATCTTTTGATATGAGAATATACGATTACCATTTGGTAACGGCTGTTAGTGTTACCTGGATAGAAAGAGAAGGGAGAGAAGTGAGGCAAAATACTCTCTCCCTTTTTCATTCAAGCAGGATTTGTAAAAATCCTCACCAAACCTAGTTGCATTTTTATAATAATCCTATATATGTTATTGCAATATTATAAAGTGAGCACATGGCTCAAACATGATAAAGTCGGAGATTCAAAGATTAAATAAATTACTTCTGACATTATGAGAGGCATATGTTTAATTATCCAACCCAAGCCCTCGGTTCCCGCATGTCGATTGAGGCTTTTAGGGTTGAAACCCACAGCCAACCCTAATTAAGAATGAGAGGAACTCTAATTTACAATATAATACACCCCAAGCCCTCGAGTACCGCCTGTTGATATAGGCCTTTATTTAGGGTTGAAACCCACCGCCAACTCTGGCTAGGTATAAAAGGAGTCCTTACTTTCAATCTCATACACCCAAAGCCCTGGGTCCCGCCTGCCGTTATGGGCGATTATTTAGGGTTGAAACCACCACCAACTCTGGCTAGGTATAAAAGGAGTCTTTACTTTCAATATCATACACCCAAGCCTTCGAGTCCCGCCTGCTGATATAGGCTTTATTTTCGGGTTGAAACCCTCCGCCAACTCTGGTTAGGTATAAAAGGAGTCTTTACTTTCAATATCATACACCCCAAGCCCTCGGGTCCTGCATGCTGATATAGGCTTTTATTTAGGGTTGAAACCCTCCCCCATCCCTAATTACAAATGAGAGGAACCCTAATTTACAATATTATACACCCCAAGTCCTCGGCTTCCGCTTAATGGTATAGGCCATCATTTAGTGTTGAAACCTACCGCCAAACCCTATTAGGGACCCTATTTTTTATTCAAATTCAGCTCAAGTAGTCGTGTCCACCTGTCGAGTTAGTCTATTTTTTGTGTGTCGAAAACTACCGCCAACCTTTATTAGGAATGAGAGGGACCCTATTAATATTTGCAATTTTTTACCTAAGCCTGACTGGGGATAAAATATCCGTATTTATCACTCTCATTAATCCAAAGCCCTCAGTCCTCGCCTTCTAAGGCAGGGAATTCTTTTAGGGTCCAAACCCAACGCAAATTTTTTGTGTATATGAGGGACCCAACAACATACAAAGTAGGTCTTAAGCCTGCAGGCCTGCCCACCGATTTAGGCTATTCTTTAGGGTGCAAACTCTATTCCTAACCTAGGTAGGCATAAGTGGGACCTAATTTTAAGTATCATACCCCCAACCCTCTGGTCTTGCATTTCATATCATCTCGTACTATTTTAAGAAGTATGTTTTCATTTCATACTGCCCATGTCCATAGAGATAAAAAGATATAGAGAGCTTAGTCCTTTCATCTGTATTTTTGTGTCCAATATAAACCAAGTAATTTGTACTACGTCATCGCAAGCTGATCATAACGATAGAATCTATCTCTATGATCAGCTTATGATGACGTAGTACAAATTACTTTGTTATATGAACACATAGAATCCAGCTGAACGAGTTTCTCTGCTATTGAAGGGAATCAGCTCTCTATATCTTAATATCTCTATGCCCATGTCTTACTCATGGGAAAAAATATAGGTAGTTCTCAATAGTGATGGGCAAAATCGTTCTTTTGATTGATCCGAATCCTAACGGATCATTCAGTAAAAAGACCGTTCATTTCGGTCATTTCGTTTAAACAGTTTAAATACCCCCCCCCCCCCCCCACACACACACACAAATGATGGACATAAAACAAGTCAATTAATAAACTTTAATATATAAATATAATTTTCTACACATTTTTTTTTTTTAGTTAAGGTTATTACTGTATACCGTATACATACATATAATTTACAAGACATAATATAATAGTACAGTACATGTATAAAATTAGAGCGCGACCACACAAAGGGGTATATGCGCTACAACAGTAAATGTTAGTTCTAGTTTATAGTATAGTGTTTCTTCAATAAGTTTTTTCATTTTTTACATTTCATTAATTTTAAAATACGAAGTACTTCATCTTCTTCTTGCGATAAATCATGCTTTCATACGATAGTGCTGGACATCTCTTGATAAGATGATCTGCACTCTGAGTCTCTTCCATGCAGACGTTACACATTCCATCAGTTGACTTTTTCCATTTGCTTAAGTGAGCGAGGAAAGGTCCATGGCCGGTGTAAGCTTGAACTATAAGTTTAAGGTTTTCTCGTTCATATTGACAATCTTTTGTTGAGGCTTTTCTAACATTAGATGAGTATGTTTCATACTTTGGTCTTTTGTATCTGTTACACCAGGCAGCATAAAAGAAGTCATTTACTTTTTTCTTGATGTAGCTTGGTGATGTTCCTACAATTTTCCTGTTTTGACTTTCTGTGCCACTCTTTGCTAGACAATCTGCAAATTCGTTTCCTGTGACATCAGAATGGCCTTTGCACCAATCTAAGTGTATCTTTTTTTCTTTTTTCACTTCATGCATAATTACATGTTTTTGTTGGATGTGCCTCTTAAGATTGCCAGTGGACCCACCTTTAAACGAATAGTTTTTTTTGCATATCTTGCATTTTGCTCATCCCAGGAAGTCGTTCGAATTGGGTCCAAATAGCGCTTCTCTTCCTTGAGTCATCCATTTATTCAGCTATATAAAAAATTAAATCTAAAATTGAGAATGAATATCAAGGAAAAAGGCTTTGGCTGAGGTTGATCAAGAGCCATTGGAACATACCTAACAAAAAAGTGGGATATTCAGGGTAATAACTATGATTCCGTGATGATCCTTGCCTAAATGTCTTGAAGATAAGGAGGATATGATGACGTCATTAGAAGGTGTACTGGTTTATTTTTACGAAGACTTCATTTATGAACTACGACTCCATCCCTCTCTTTAGTCAAGGACGAAACTAGGCAACGAAATTGTGGGAAGGACATGCATCAAGAACACATTTCTTCATGAGCTGTGAGGCTTTGTAGATCGTTGTTTCAGTCCCTTCTCTTGAATGAATAGTCATGTATTGTCGAAGCGCCCCCTATATTTTTTAAACCACATTTTATAAAATCATGAATAAAAGTTCCAGAAAGAATATTATATTCATATCTGCATGCCAAATTATCTTGTGAACATTGCTAAATGCTAAGAAGATTCATACATCTCGGAATACTCCACAGAACCAGAGGGTGATTGCTATAATTTTGCTCCTAGGGAAGATTTTTGGGTTATATATTCATAAATTATCATTAAGGATTTTCATGCATTAAGTGGATTGGATATACTCCAACGGAACCCCAGAGTGGCGGGTATGATTTAGATTTTATAAGGGATTATGTTTGTATAAATTATCAGCAGGGGGTTCGCCCGTTCCGTAAATTCGGAAAACTCTCAACGAACCCGAGGATGACGGATATGATCACGGTCTTTTGGGAGGTTCTATTTCAAACTAGTCATCCCATTCATTCATATGACCCATATTTAAAGATTGGCCAAGTGTCGTTCAATGATCTGATAATAAGCATATATCGTTCAAAGAACAAATGGCCGACTATAAATGTATCTCGTTCAAAGAACGAATGACCGACTATAGATGTATCTCGTTCAAAGAACGAATGACCGATTATAAACGTATCTCGTTCAAAGAACGAATGACCGACTACAAACATATCTCGTTCAAAGAAAGAATGACCGATTATAAACGTATCTCGTTCAATGAACGATTTGTATTTTGTTCTTTTTATCGTTCTTTTTGAGAACTCCTAGCAACAACAACCTTCCTTCCCAGTCACAAGTGTACATGAGCACATGCGCAGATTATCCCGCCTGTAAGCATGCATATGAAAAAGAACGACAGGAATAGGTATTTTTGTAGTGATGGGCAAAATAATCCGGGCTATAAAAAACTCACCCCCAAATATTAAAATGAACGAAAAGAACGGATCATTTTTGAAAATGACTTAGTTGCTACCGTTCACTAAAAAGAATTAGGTTTTTTTGATCCGTTCGTTCATGAACGACACATCACTAATTCTCACAAGTTACTTGGGGAGAAGATCAACATAAGTTTTTTTTAATGTTACAAAAATGTTGACATACAAAGAGAGTGGGGGAGGGTTTGTGATGTGTTGGGCTTGACTGTATGTGCCAAACCTGTATGACCAAAATCTGAAAGGCATTTGTGAGTCTTATATCATACTTGTTCTGAGGTGTTTATGTTTATATATTGTCTGATTTAGTCGATCATATTATTGACTGATACTTAACTTCAAACGACCCAACACATACAGTGTGTTCCATCAGAAATGTAATTTTAAAATTGCGAATACGGAGTACTTCAAATGCATCAAATTCTCTCTTGGATACATTATTTTAAAGAAATAAAATGGATTTTTAATATTATTAAACATTTATTGGCCTATATTGTGAGAAGCAGATCTTCTGAAGCCTCACAAAAGTTGCTCCTGAAATGCTCCTTCCAACCTAAAGACAGGACATTCTTGTCATTTCATTAATAATGGCAACGAAGATCCTTACATTAAAATAATTCCTATCATTTGTTTCGCAGATATTTCGAGGATTCTCATTTGTCCCACAGTTCTTCGTATTTCAATGTGTTTTTGATGGAGGCTAAAGAACTTCTCCTCATTTCAAATGATTCTATCGACAATGTTGGATAGTTAATGCAGAATCTACTGGCTAAACCGCCTTTTTCCGGTTTGAGGGCATCAGTTAATGGTTGAACTGAAGTGTAATGATAAAGATCATGTCTAACGATCCTCCATAACGTTGTTATGGTGGGTGAAATTTGATGAGAAGCTTTTCTGAGTTGGTAACTGGGGATGTCTTCGAAGAAACTCTTCACCTTATGAATCCCTGTTCGGTTCTTTAGGATTTTGTTTTATTAATTTTTTCTAGTGGATGGAAACAGTCTTATTGAAATGATCAAGAACTCTTGTGAACTGGATAAGCTGAGAATATTTCGTTGCCCTTCCACTGATCTTGAAGTAAAGTGGAAGGAGAAAGTGTTTTGCCAAACTGCAAAAATAGACTAAATCGACAGGTGGACACGACTACTTGAGCTGAATTTGAATAAAAAATAGGGTCCCTAATAGGGTTTGGCGGTAGGTTTCAACACTAAATGATGGCCTATACCATTAAGCGGAAGCCGAGGACTTGGGGTGTATAATATTGTAAATTAGGGTTCCTCTCATTTGTAATTAGGGATGGGGGAGGGTTTCACCCTAAATAAAAGCCTATATCAGCATGCAGGACCCGAGGGCTTGGGGTGTATGATATTGAAAGTAAAGACTCCTTTTATACCTAACCAGAGTTGGCGGAGGTTTTCAACCCGAAATAAAAGCCTATATCAGCAGGCGGGACTCGAAGGCTTGGGTGTATGATATTGAAAGTAAAGACTCCTTTTATACCTAACCAAAGTGGCGGTGGGCTTCAACCCTAAATAAAAGCTTATATCAGTAGGCGGGACCCGAGGGCTTGGGGTATATGAGGTTGACAGTAAGGACTCCTTTTATACCTAACCGGAGTTGGCGGTGGGTTTCAACCCTAAATAAAAGCCTATATCAGCAGGCTGAACCCGAGGGCTTGGGGTGTATAATATTCTAAATTAGGGTTCCTCTCATTCCTAATTAGTGTTGGCGGTATATTATATATATATATATATATATATATATATATATATATATATATATATATATATATATATATATATATATATATATATATATATATATATATACATATATGTATATATTCAAGGCAAAAAAACAGTTTGTTGTAAACTATCTTGAATGCGTAAAAGAGGTACTTGAACAAAAATATTGGAAAGGCTTCCATATTGGCACTCTCTTCTCCTGGAACCTGACTGGGTTGAAAGAAAAGTACCGAGAAGAACATTAAAATCATTGACACAACGTAATACCTCATCATCACTTCACCCGTGACTCATGTGCTGGTAACATCAATTAAAAGCCAAGAGTTTCCTTCTTTTTTCATGAGCCTATATGAGGAGATGATGACATTTGGAATAATACCTCAGTAAACTAGAATTATAGCGTCCCAGTAGACTCTTATACCATATAATTACTAATGAAATAAATCAACTCGCCCTCCCCCCCCCCCCCCCACAATTAGGAAAAAAGAATGCTAAACTCACGTACGAAAAGCGAAAATGAAAGTTGGCTATAGAAAACAATCATTAATATCAATCATAAAATGTATATACATGGAATCAATTGATTCAAATTTAAAAGTGAGGAAAAGAAAAATCAAGGATATTTTTTTTTGTATTAATTTTAAGCCATAAAGCATAACATTTCCAAACTACACCAAAGAGGACCTCATATTTTGTGTCTGTCACAATACTTAAAAATTTGCCTATAGTAAGGTTGTGAATTAATTATTTTTGCAATAAAATTTAATGGTAATGAGCGACGATGAGTACACTGAAAAGCCTATATAATGGAAAAAAAAATCCAAATTGTCTAATATAAATATTAATAACACCTTTTGTAGCTATTGAATTACCGCTCAGTTATAATAGAAAATACACATATAATATTAGCAGTTAGAACTTATTAAATAAATACTCTTTCAACATTTTATGAAAAATTAAGGACTGACAAAAGATAATCCCAGGACCGACGGTCATAAGACTGGACCGGACCGGACCAAATAAATTGGGACCGACACAACTCATATTTACTGGTTTTAAAGGAAAATCCTCATGAAACTACTGCTTCAGCCCTGTCACTTGGCCATATTTTCTACTCATATAGATAAAATTTCATTGGTCTTATAGAACTGTTTGCTACAGCTATAAAGGAACCTTTTGGTAAATGAAATAAATAAAACCAAGACAAAACTGTATTGACCGCATTCCAAAAAATACTTTTAATGGTCAATGCTATAGCATCGCTCCTACCTTTCACATATTTCACCATACATATAATGTATTAAATATGATTTGATATTTTGATTACCTCTAACTAGCTTGGATAATTCTCGCAACTTTTTAGTATGGATGGCTTTCAATAATAAATTAATATCTAAATCAATAGTAAACATTTGTTCGGACCAAACTTTATGATTATACATAAAGTATGTATAAGGCCCTGAATAAGAAATGCTTTGGTCTTTCATAATTTGAAGAAGTTTCTTTATTTTAATGCATGAGCCTTAAAATTATTGATCAATCCAAACTTACAAACATGTTATCTTTTGATTAATCTTACCCAATCAATCTCTGTCATAGAAGGAATTATAATAATAGTTATCTCTTTATGTAATTGAAATTCGATCTTATTCGTATATACGTATGTATATATATATATAATATATATATATATATATATATATATTAGGGTTGTTCTTATTTTTCAAATGTTTGAAATGTTAGCAACATTGTAGATTTTCTGTTTCTTGGTGATAAAAGAAGACGACATACAAAGTTTGAACAAATTCGGTCAACATTACGAGGTCGCGCAACGAGGTCAAAGTTTTAAAAATTTAGTAAAATATTGTTTTCGCAATTTCTTCAAAATGGTAGACGTTACAGACTTCAATAATAATTATTAATTTAAAGGAAATCTAATTTACTACCAGACGTATGTTTGATGTTTTTTAATAAAACAAAGTTTTCAGTAAAAACAAAGAAAAAATGGAGTGTGTATTGTTAGCTTATTTCATAGCTTTTTTGTATCAATTAACTTCACTCGCCTGTAGAAGATGACTTGTTCGCTTCAGAGTAAAATAGTACTTTTAAGTTTAGTAAAACTTTAGATGATAAATCCAAAAATGACCTTGGTTGCATTCTATCAATTCAGAATTCAGTACAATCTGAGTTTACATCATATGATTCAGAGCCTGTATTGACCTATTATAAATCGATTATGAAAAAAAAAAAATAATGGTTTCTTAGATTTGCGTCAAGGTATCCTCTCAAAATTTTACTTTGTCTCTGACGCATTTATAATCCATTATATGCGTCATTTTGTACGCGAGATAGGCTTTTTTTAATGTACATATAACTCTCTACTTATTAAACTGACATGATTTAGTATACCAAAATATTAAACCTGGTTAACCAAGCTTTCATTTGATATGTTTGGTGTTCTAAAAATCGCTATATTTTAAGAGATATAAGCAAATACATTTTCCCCCCCAAAAATTGATCTTCTGATATGAGAATATACAATTAACATCTGGTAACTGCTGTTAGTGTTACCTGGATAGAAAGAGAAGGGAGAGAGTATTTTGCCTCACTTCTCTCCCTTCTTTTTTCTTTCTATCCAGGTAACACTCTACAGTTACCAAATGGTAATCGTATATTCTCATATCAAAAGATCAATTTTGGGGGAGAGTACGTATTGCTTATATCTCTTAAAATATAGCGATTTTTAGAACACCAAACATATCAAATGAAAGCTTGGTTAACCAGGTTTAATATTTTGGTATACTAAATCATGTCAATTTAATAAGTAGAGAGTTATATGTACATTAAAAAAAGCCTATCTCGCGTACAAAATGACGCATATAATGGATTATAAATGCGTCAGAGACAAAGTAAAATTTTGAGAGGATACCTTGACGCAAATCTAAGAAATCCATTATTTTTTATTTTTTTCATAATCGATTTATTATAGGTCAATACAGGCTCTGAATCATATGATGTAAACTCAGATTGTACTGAATTCTGAATTGATAGAATGCAACCAAGGTCATTTTTGGATTTATCATCTAAAGTTTTACTAAACTTAAAAGTACTATTTTACTCTGAAGCGAACAAGTCATCTTCTACAGGCGAGTGAAGTTAATTGATACAAAAAAGCTATGAAATAAGCTAACAATACACACTCCATTTTTTCTTTGTTTTTACTGAAAACTTTGTTTTATTAAAAACATCAAACATACGTCTGGTAGTAAATTAGATTTCCTTTAAATTAATAATTATTATTGAAGTCTGTAACGTCTACCATTTTGAAGAAATTTGCGAAAACAATATTTTTACTAAATTTTTAAACTTTGACCTCGTTGCACGACCTCGTAATGTTGACCGAATTTGTTCAAACTTTGTATGTCGTCTTCTTTTATCACCAAGAAACAGAAAATCCACAATGTTGCTAACATTTCAAATTTTTGAAAAATAAGAACAACCCTAATATATATATATATATATATATATATATATATATATATATATATATATATATATATATATATATATATACATATATATATATATACATACGTATATACGAATGAGATCGAATTTCAATTACATAAAGAGATAACTATTATTATAATTCCTTCTATGACAGAGATTGATTGGGGTAGGACTCCATTCACGAAGAGGAGGGACGGGAGCTCTCTAACGAAGACGAGGGATGGGTAGCTCTCTAACGAAGTCCGACGAGGGGTAGGGCTCCATTCACGAAGAGGAGGGACGGGGAGCTCTCTAACGAAGATGAGGGAAGGAAGTCCTTTGACTGACGAAGTCCGACGAGGGGTAGGACTCCATTCACGAAGAGGAGGGACGGGAGCTCTCTAACGAAGACGAGGGATGGGTAGCTCTCTAACGAAGTCCGACGAGGGGTAGGGCTCCATTCACGAAGAGGAGGGACGAGGAGCTCTCTAACGAAGATGAGGGAAGGAAGTCCTTTGACTGACGAAGACCGACGATGGGTAGGACTCCACTCACGAAGAGGAGGGACGGGGAGCTCTCTAACGAAGATGAGGGAAGGAAGTCCTTTGACTGACGAAGACCGACGATGGGTAGGACTCCACTCACGAAGAGGAGAGACGGGGAGCTCTCTAACGAAGATGAGGAAGGAAGTCCTTTGACTGACAAAGTCCGACGATGGGTAGGACTCCACTCTTGAAGTCGAGGTGAGGGGAATGTGTCTCTTAATGGGAGGGAGGGAGGAGACTCTTTTCTTGGTATCCAAGGCATTTATCCCGGAGTCCCGGGAAGAAAGAAGGAGGGATGGAGGAAGGAAGGGATCGAGGGATCTCCAACAAGTTTGAAGTCTAGGCCAGAAGGCTTTCATGACACCCAAAAAAAAAGATTCCCAACTAGATCAGTGGAGGCTCTATTATTTGACTATTGTTGATGGTGACGTCACTCTCCCCCCTCATGTTTATATAAGGCGTGCGTTTTAAACCGTGTAAAATTTGTTCCTGTGAAATAGCTCTATCGCTGTTGCTGGGGACATTTCTATCATCAGCCCAAAATACGTATAACAAAGTTCAAAGACTTTAAATAATGCATTTTTTAAGCCATTGATAATGATTTATATAGTATTTTATCGGTTTACTTATTATTTTAATTGTTTGTTTATACTAGATGTTTAAATTTTAAAGGAAAATGTTCAATTAGGATCTTTGTATTAGCATTGTTATATTAGGTTGTTCCATAAATAATGAGGTCGACCAATTAAAACTCAAAATTTTCATCAGATCAACAAAAAACTTCTCAATCAGTACACATAATCCCCTCCGACTGCAATGACGTCGTGGTAGGCCCCCGGAGCTTCCTGAGTTGGTCGTAGAGCTGTCTTCACTGACCCTCCTCATCACCCGCTGAACGGCGAGTGTAGCCTCCTCGTGGCCCCCAAACTCGTCCTCCCGGAGCAGGTGCTTCAACTTCCGGAACAGGAACCTGTCACACAGGTTCAGGTCAGGTGAGTAAGGTGACTGTTTCACCGGTTCCACGTCCCTCCGGGTCAGGAACTCCCTGGTATCGGTGGCAGTGTGGGGACGTGCATTGTCCCACATGAGGAGACAATCTTTCAGCCGGATCTTGTCCTTTTTCAGGCTGAGAAAGCGCTTCCCAGTCGTCCTCAGGTACTCTATCATGGTGTTCCGGTTGGCTGTGGTCACGACAGGTAGTGCAGTGATCGATACCTACTCGGCTTGCAGGTGAACCCCATCAGAATCATCGTCTTCCTCGCGGTCTGTTTCACACGGGGGGTCGAGAACCGGGCCGCGTGGGCTCCGCCCAGAATTGCCTCCGCTCCGCCGAATCCCAGTAGAACCAGGACTTGTCCTGGACTAACAGATGAGACCCCAGAAAGTCCTCCCCGTGGTCCTGGAACAGCTTCAGGAGGTCCTGACAGCACTTCACTCGCTGCGTCTTGTTGGCTTCAGAGAGCTGGTGAGGACGAGCACGCTGAGGAGGTTTCGGAGCCCTAGACCCTCGTCAGAAGCCTGAAAACAGTTGTAGATGGTAGGGACACCTCTGCAGCAACTTGTCGAGTGGTCATCCGGGGGTTATCCTCGACCAGGCGCTTCACACGAGCCACATTCTCCTCTGTCCTCGTCTCCCGGGACGTCCAGGGCGGGTCTTCTTCTCCAGGGCAAAAATACCCTTACCGAACTCAGTGTGCCATCTCTGGAGGGTGGAGAGGCCCAGGAGTCAGGGAAGGTAGAGAGCAGGTCCCCGTGGATCTCGTTGACTGTCCTGGCGAGCTTGATCTTGATCAAGAAGTAGGAGCGAATGTCGGGTGTCTCCATTTTTAGCGGCGAGTAGAATGAATGATAGAAATGACGCGATTACTCATCTTATATACTAACCTGAGTGGCGCCATACAGTCTGTTCCCATACAAAATATGCGATAAGAACGCTCCCACTGAAATTTTGAGATACCGTGTGAACTTTTCGAGATAGCTAACCTACCTCATTATTTATGGAACAACTTAATATTTATACAATTTCCTCTGTTATATATATATTTTCATAAGCTGTGACAAAAAAAACAATAAAAGAATAAAAACTTATTGGAGGAAGACCAAGTTAATTTTATCTGCGTTATACAAACGATTAGATCTATGGTTCATTAGATATTAATGTACTTATTCTTAGTTCCTGGCTGAGCAATATCATTGACTATGAGCAATTTAATTCATTTGTACTACAGTTTATGTGTTTTAAACTGGTTTTTAAGGCTTTAAAAAGTGTGCTTGTTCCTGAAATTATTTTATCTAAGTATATTTGTCTAATGGTTGCATTTTATGTGAGTTCTATTTTACTCATTTCAACGCCATGGGTCAGCTCCATAGAGATATAAAGATATAGAGAACTATAACAATAAAAACGTCTTTTTTTCTTCACTTGATAACAAAGCAAATATATATAACTTACCACGTCAATAGTAAGTAAATTGAAAAAAATTATTGCATTAATTCAAATATTTCATATGTAATTTTATTGATGGAGGCTAAGTATTTTTTTTTTTTCGAATAGAGCGTGTATGCTGAGAGAACATGTTTTTTCTCCAGAGGAGAGCTGACCATAAAGATATAAAGATGTAGAGAGCTGATTCCCCAATTGCAGAGAAACAGCGTTCTGTTTGTTTCTGTGTGTTCAAAATAAACAAAGTAATTTGATCTATGTCATCGTAAGCTGATCATATAGATAGCATCTATCTCTATGATCAGCTTACGATGACTTAGTACAAATTAATTTATTTATATTGACATAGGCGACAGCTGAACGATATTTCCTACAGCTTATTCCCTTCATCTGTATTTTTGTGTCCAATATAAACAAAGTAATTTGATCTACGTCATCGTAAGCTGATCATAGAGATAGATTATATCTCTATGATCAGCTTACGATGACGTAGTACAAATTACTTTGTTTACAGTGGACACACATTGAATTAATGTATTTTTTTTAAATTTACTTACTGGTGACGTGGTAAATTATATATATATATATATATATATATCTGCTTTGTTATCAAGTGAAGAATAAAAAAGACGTTTTCATACTATTTCGATTAACCGATCAGGGTATTTCTTTTTTGTCTGGATCTAATTCACTAATCAATAATGATATTAAAGAGATTGACTACGACTTTATTATGCTGGGAGGGGCTCCTTCACTCTATGTATATATATGACAAACAGGCTTTACGATAGAATGTAAAATGTAACACTCGATAAGCAAAGTCATGCTTCTCTGTAATAGGAGCAGTGATATCTTTCCATCACGCAAGCTCGTGAAAAGGAGCCTAGGAATCCACTTGACTTAATTAGGGGGTTAATCAAAAGAAACTAGAAAGCTCTAAGTCGAGCTCAGTAGTTGTTCAATTCATATATATATATATATATACTTATATAGAATCTCCTGTAAGTCTTCCTACAATCAATGGCAATGAAGGAAGTTTATTTCATGGTTGAATACAATCAGAAGTTTATACAAATCCCACAGCCAGGGATATTATTTAGGTACTAGTCATGGCCTCTAAGGATATTTTTTATACCTGAGATTTCATTATGCAACCATGACTCCTATATCAGCTAATGTGTCAGCCATATTGAATAAAATAAAAAGCAACGTATTTTAACCATAGAGATATAAAGATATAGAGAGCTAATTTCCTCAATAGCAGAGAAACATCGTTCAACTGTATTCTGTGTGTCCAGTATAAACAAAGTAATTTGATCTACGTCATCGTAAGCTGATCATAGAGATAGATTCTATCTCTATGATCAGCTTACGATGACGTAGATCAAATTACTTTGTTTATATTAGACACAAAAATACAGATGAAGGGAATAAGATCTCTATATCTTTTTATCTCTATGATTTTAACATAAATATAAAGCATTTGTTTTTATGATCTCCAATGTTGAAGGAAAGACAGCGATACAAAGAAAAGAGAGAGTGAGACTTTATATATTTTTCCCGTGAAGTAGTGAGAGTGTCGCTCTTTTAATTTCACAGATATAAATGTTTATGGAATATCATTTTCTACTTAGTTGTTTGTGATGTCTATCTTTCCCAAAATAAAAAATTGAAACCATAATAAATACGACGTCATTAATCAATAAATATGGTAGTTTGTTGTTGTGATATTTATTACTATCATCCACGATAGACATACACACAAAACGCACATATAACACTAAAGTAGAGAACACAAACACTACGGGGTATCTGTGTTACAACAATAATAATAATGATATAATACTCTATGTACAAATATACTTATTCCTACTTAAATACTAAAATTATTTTCAATAATATTTTTCATTATTTTACATTGCATAAATTTGATATTCTAATGTTTTCGTCCTCCTCTTGAGAAACTTCATGCCTCTCATAGGACAGAGGGGACATCTGTTTATGAGGTGATCTGCAGTCTGCGGTTCTTCCGTGCAGAGATCGCAAATTGGACTGATGTTCTTCACTTACTCAAGTGCGAGAGAAAAGGTCCATGGCCAGTGACTGCTTGAACAAGCAGTTCATATTCTCTCGTCGAAATTTGTCGTATTTGTTGAGGAGTTTTCAACATTAGACGAGTGGTTTAATATTACGCTGTTTTTGTGACGGCAGCTCCACCTTTGATAAAACAAACCATCTACTGCCTTCTTTACTAGCTCGGCGGTACTCCAGTCATATTTGATTTGACTCTCACAGCCACTTTTTGCAAGATACTCGGAAATTCATTTCCAGTTATGTCACTGGACCTTTACACCATTCAAGGTATAGGTTTTTCTCCTTTTT
>CP045900.1:17095261-17109876 GCA_013387185.1 Caligus rogercresseyi | reverse complement strand
TATATATATATATATATATATATACATATAATATAAATATATATATTTATATATTATATATATATTATATTATATATAATATATATATATATATATATATCTATATATCTATCTATATATATAATATATATATAATATATATATTATATATATATATATATATATATTAGGGTTGTTCTTATTTTTCAAATGTTTGAAATGTTAGCCATTGAGTGGATTTTCTGTTTCTTGGTGATAAAAGAAGACGACATACAAAGTTTGAACAAAATCGGTCAACATTACGAGGTCGCGCAACGAGGTCAAAGTTTTAAAAATTTAGTAAAAATATAGTTTTCCGCCAATTTCTTCAAAATGGTGGACGTTACAGACTTCAATAATAATTATTAATTTAAAGGAAATCTAATTTACTACCAGACGTATGTTTGATGTTTTTTAAAACAAAGTTTTCAGTAAAAACAAAGCAAGAAAGGGAGTGAGTATTGTTAGCTTATTTCATAGCTTTTTTGTATCAATTAACTTCACTCGCCTGTAGAAGATGACTTGTTCGCTTCAGAGTAAAATAGTACTTTTAAGTTTAGTAAAACTTTAGATGATAAATCCAAAAATGACCTTGGTTGCATTCTATCAATTCAGAATTCAGTACAATCTGAGTTTACATCATATGATTCAGAGCCTGTATTGACCTATAAGAAATCGATTATGAAAAAAATAAATAATAATTTGTTTCTTAGATTTGCGTCAAGGTATCCTCTCAAAATTTTACTTTGTCTGACGCATACATAATCCATTATATGCGTCATTTTGTACGCAAAATAGGCTTTTTTTAATGTACATATAACTCTCTATTATTAAACTGACATGATTTAGTATACCAAAATATTAAAGCTGGTTAACCAAGCTTTCATTTGATATGTTTGGTGTTCTAAAAATCGCTATACTTTAAGAGATATAAGCAAATACGTACTGTCCCCCAAAAATTGTCTTTTGATATGAGAATATACGATTACCATCTGGTAATGTGTTAGTGTTACCTGGATAGAAAGAGAAAGAGAAGGGAGGGGTATTTTTCCCCTTCTCTCCCTTCTTTTTTCTTGCTATCCAGGCAACACTAACTGGCGTTACCAATGGTAATCGTATATTCTCATATCAAAAGATCAATTTTTGGGGGACAGTACGTATTTGCTTATATCTCTTAAAGTATGGCGATTTTTAGAACACCAAACATATCAAATGAAAGCTTGGTTAACCAGCTTTAATATTTTGGTATACTAAATCATGTGAGTTTAATAAGTAGAGAGTTATATGTACCTTTAAAAAAGCCTATTTTGCGTACAAAATGACGCATATAATGGATTATGTATGCGTCAGAGACAAAGTAAAATTTTGAGAGGATACCTTGACGCAAATCTAAGAAACAAATTATTATTTATTTTTTCATAATCGATTTCTTATAGGTCAATACAGGCTCTGAATCATATGATGTAAACTCAGATTGTACTGAATTCTGAATTGATAGAATGCAACCAAGGTCATTTTTGGATTTATCATCTAAAGTTTTACTAAACTTAAAAGTACTATTTTACTCTGAAGCGAACAAGTCATCTTCTACAGGCGAGTGAAGTTAATTGATACAAAAAAGCTATGAAATAAGCTAACAATACTCACTCCCTTTCTTGCTTTGTTTTTACTGAAAACTTTGTTTTATTAAAAAACATCAAACATACGTCTGGTAGTAAATTAGATTTCTTTTATTAATAATTATTATTGAAGTCTGTAACGTCCACCATTTTGAAGAAATTTGCGGGAAACTATATTTTTACTAAATTTTTAAAACTTTGACCTCTTTGCGCGACCTCGTAATGTTGACCGATTTTGTTCAAACTTTGTATGTCGTCTTCTTTTATCACCAAGAAACAGAAAATCCACTCAATGGCTAACATTTCAAACATTTGAAAAATAAGAACAACCTAATATTATATAATATATAAATATATATATATAAAATAATAGGATATATGCCAAACTAAGTAAAATCAAAATTGTTAATAAAGAAGTTAGAAAAGGGTATATTAAATAGGTACGATTGTAGAGGATCTAGTAATCTAGTAATGTGTTTTGTGTACTCCTACAAGCTTGAAAGACTCCCAAAGAGTTGTATCGCTATTATCATTATGCATGTCTATGTGACATCAGTAAGTATTGTTTCGGCCTCGTCCTCTTCAATTATTCTTTATTTAATATATTTACTAACCTTATTCAAATCAAACAATTATATTAAAATGAAAAGAAGACGATGGACTGATTAATTTTGATGCCACAATAAACGAACACAAGCCCCATAGCGGTACACCCAATAGTTAAACATTACAAGAAAAAAAACTTTTAAAATAATTTTAAACAAACCAATTCAAATGAAGTAATATCCTGGGTTCGATGTAGGTCTTTAGAATGTTAATAAAATCTAATCCGACATCCCAGTAGCCACCAATTCATAATTGCATACAAATATATTATGTTAATAATGATATGCAAGAAATGAAAAAATACAGAATAAATGGTCAACTATTGAGGCTCAAAACGTGAACCAAAAAGGATGTTGTAAGACTCATTTAAACTAAATAATCAAAACTTTTAATAAATATTATGCAGTGACCCATGGAGATAGGGGGAGATAGTGAGATTTTGAGATCCTTCTTATGATAGTTAGTAGGAATCGAGAATGAAATTAATTTTAGTTTTTATCCAAGTAAAAATACAGAAATATTTTATTTTTTCTAAAATAATGAAATATATTTTGCATATACTAAAAATACTTTTAAATACGAGCTCCCTATAGTTCCACATAATGAAAGCGTTTATTTTATTTTTTCTGAATGGCTGCTTTACTGGACATACAAACTTTCATTTTGAGCGACTCATGGTATCAGCCTGGAATAAATAATTGGAATCAATGACAAAACCACCAACTCAATCAAACATTTCATTTACTTAGGGTAATTTCAGTAAAAAAATAGCCTCAGATATATATTACTCTTTCATTTTAAAAATTGATTTCTAATTTGTCAAATGCGTTATAGATGTGTTATATTCTGTCATTTGAAGTATTTAGCTTTTACCTTATGGCGTAGTTATAAAATTAAGTAATCAAAAGTTGAAAGTATTGAATGGTCTTTTAACATAAGCATGCACGAAAAAGCAGAATATGAAGGCATATTTTAGATAAAATAATGCAGTTTGAGAGAAAATAAATAATTTTAAATTATATGAAATAGGAAGACATTTATTTATCAATTGATTGTATATTTTTGTATTACAATAGATCAACTCTAATATTGCGATGGCCAATATATATTTTCAGAAAATGTATGATTCCACCTAATTTGATAATTAATAAACAAAAATAAATAAATATACAGAAAAGACGGTTCCTAATGGACACTAACATCCACTTTCAAAATATTTTTCCGAACCAGCACTGTCTAACAACTTTTTCTTTCGAACAACAGGAAGTTTAATTACGAACCATCTATCTGTAGTGTAAAATTTGGCAAAGTGAGAAAGTATTCAACTCTAAATGTTAAGGTTTGCAGATACACCCTCGAGAGGGGGGTCATTTCTTTCATAATACATGTATGGTCAATTTTTAAATGCTTCAATGCTTTATATATATATATAGGTTTATATATATATATAATTTATAGAAGGCATTAGCTCAAATATTGAGGGTTTTATGAATTGTCTTATACAAGTTTAATTTATGTATATTTTAAATGAATATGATTTTATAAAATAATGAATGAATCAGAAATTATATATATATAATGTCAACAAGTTATATATACATAGATAAATATATATATATATAATATACATTGGAATAATCTCGTAAATCCCTGGAAAGAACGTCCAAATATCCAAATGGAAGGCTGCTGTTGAACATACTTTTCGCCTATTAATTCTATTTACTTTGAACTAAAATATTAATTTTTACCTATTTGTTTTGTTTTGTATTGTATCCTATTGATACCAATAAGCCTATAACGTTAAAATGAGTCAATCCATCTTACAATTGTATGCGATTGACCCAAATTTGACCCTCTTCTTATTTCGGGAAGAGTCAAGCGTCCTTCACATTAAGATTTTTAATTCTAAGCACAAATTATGCAATTAGGTTTTTGAAAGTATTTATTTTGACAAGACGCTCAATTAAAGATATGTTAAATGGGGAATATACTGATTCACATGGTTGAGAATTGGCCTTTGATTAAAAATATATTGCAAAACTATAAATCGTCGTTCACTAACTGATTTCGGCCTGCATTAAAATTATATATTCAGGGTATTAAGCCTATGGCATTACATATTTAGTTGGATATTTTTTTCTAAAGTAGTCGTGGCAACTATAAGTAATAATTTTAACTAGAGGCATATATACACTCAGTGAGTGCAAACCTCCGCCGTCACGGGGTCCTTATGAGCCTTCCGAGGCGGATTTTTCAAGACTGGGGCGGCGTAGAGGGACGGGGGAGGGTTCCCCTCGACGGAAATTCCGAGAGGAAGACGCTCCCGGCACCCGATTTCACAGCACAGCGACATCTATTGGCAGAGTAGGCTAACTTGAAATATTTATTAGTATTTAGCTCATTTTGCATCTTAATTCTGCACTCAGAGATGCCAAAATTTAATCACTTGTTTCTTTTGACATTTCCAACAACTCCACAAAGATTCATCCGAATCGTTCTGTACTTTTTGAGTTATCCTGCTGACAAACAAACCAACAAACCAACGCCAGTGAAAACAATACCTCCTTCGGCGGAGGTAATTATTATATGTTACATTTGTATTCAGTATGGTTGTATTAAATACATTTTGCAAGTTCAAATGCTCGATAAATGATATTTAGATAAAATAATAGGATCGATTCTATAGTTGTTTGTCGAGTATATTATATATATAATTTGGCTTTTGAATTTTCACAAATAATAATCTTATGAAGTCTCTTCATTCAAATATATATAAAGCATTTCCCAAGTTATTGAATTCATTTTCATAATAATATAACATGTTCGTTTCATAAGCATTTACAAACATCATTTTTAATTTGTCGTTATTATAAAATATATACGCAGGAAAAAACTATTTTCTATAAATGTAATTGAAGATTATATGTACATGAAAGTCATTATTTCTTTCTTGTACTAAGCCTAAAATTACATTTTACCAAAGCTATTGGTTCATACTATTGTTATTGATGTATCTATCACCACAGAAGATGACTTTTAGATTCATTTATGAAGCATGGTTTTGTTCACTAAATTGGAATGAGAAGACATGCTTTTTGGCTTGTCACTTTATTTTTCACATTTAAATGATTGCAGAAGTATCACTCAAAACTAAATAATACTAGTGGAAAATTTTAAACGATTTTTATAAGGATATCGCTATTATACAATGAAAACAAAAACAAAATCCATTGTTTTTTTTTGTAGAAATTATACTTAGAAACAAAAATATTTGTTTTTTAGAAGCAACTTTATGAGTAAAGTAAGTTGGTGTAAGAAAGGTGAATCAACTATATCTTTACATTGTTAAAAATTTCAATATATATATATATATTTAAATATTATTTATCTATATAGAGGAGAGAGAGGAAGAGACATCTAATTGCATTGACAATAATGTGGAGAGGCGATATAACATTCCCTTATCGAACGTTCTTGGTGCAAATGACGTACTTATAATCGGTATTCATGGATGCTATCAGCGAGAATTTGCTTTCCATAAAGTAATTTTAATATAATATTCCCAATATCTCCATCATCAAATTATTTGTTATGATACTTGGCTCTCGGGCACATCAAGGTATAAGATATATTACACAGCATCATATAAGTATATATTTTTACAATTAAAAGGGATATTTTGATATGGAATACACACACATGTTCTATTACATTCCAAAGGGTGTTGAATGTGCTGCACCAAGAATTTCATAAATAATCCACTTAAGACTGTTTTTTTTCTTGTATACATTTTATAAAGCAATAAATACTTTTCCAGGCAACATATATACCTTCACATAAATCATAATTCTTATTAAAAATGTCAATAAATACTATGCATAACATGAGTAGTACTATATTGTCTAACTTACAAGAATTGATTTTTCTTAAAAAAGGCATACAGCGTTTTCGATCTTAGTAAGGTGACCTATATCATGGCTTTTTGTGTTTCAAGGAGTAGCATCCATATATATATATATATATATATATATATATATGTATATATATATATATATATATATTAGCCTGTCCCGTTTTCAGGTCAATTGCTCCGATTTTTTGCTCCAAGCACTTTTCTGCTGCGTAGTGATGAAAAAATGAGATTGAGAAAGTTTCAGCCTTCAAAGGCCATTTTGTGACTGCACAAGCCACTCAAAGTTTCAAAAAGGCCGTTTTTTGGGGTCAAAAATGGCAATTTTCAAGTGGCTTGAGCTTTCTGAGTTTTAGTGATATCGAGTTAATTTCTTTTCTTAAGGGTTGCTTGAAGTCTCATCTTTCAATAAAATTTTGGAGCAATTAAGCAAATAATATTTCTATTGTTTTTGGCCCGTTCAGTAGGCCTCTTTGGCCCAAAATAGGCATTTTTTGTTTTTTGCTAATATTTGCCCTAAAAGTTATCTTAGCAATTTTGTTATTTTACGGCAAAATAATTGCCTTGTCATAATGCACGTTTTGTGTAATTGTCATAATAATCAAGAGGATATAGACGTTTTGATAGAAAATATTGTGTTTATTGTTATATAATATTGTTCATTTGCAGAAAAAAATCGCTATTTATACTTTACAATATATATATTTCCTCATGGAATAAGTTTTTTAATAATTTTTCTAACTTTATATTGGTTTATATATATATATATATATATATATATATATATATATATATATTTCTATATATATATATATATATATATATATATATATTCCATAACACTGATCAATATTTTGTTCCATGTGTTCATAGTATTATTTTAGTAGGTATGTATAAAAAATCAATAATCTGTGTCCTATCTAAAGCTCTATAAGCTAATTGATAATAAGAAAAAATAAATGTACTACTACAACTAATAATAATGAGGGTTAGCTCGTCTATCAGTTAATATTTATTCAAACCTATTGATAAAGATAGGCGTTTATTATAGGGATTACGGAGAGGAAGAGGGTCTTATTATTTTGTTGTAGGATCTCCTCTTCTTTTCCCCGATTTTCCTATTCAATTTTGTTTCAAGAATTAAAACTGCACCCAATACAGTTGTCAAATCTAATAAAATAGTAATTATAAATGAACTTACCTTATTAATTACTAGGAATATTATTTCGTGAAGGTAAAGGAAGGAAGTCAAGAGAGAGTAATGTTCAAGAGCGTCTGATTGGAAAATAAATACGTACGTGAAGAAGTCTTAAAGGAGAGGAGAGGCTCCTTTTTTCCCGAATCTCCCTGAATTGCGCGCTGCTCCTCTATGGTATAAGTCGTCCAGGGGAATTAAAAAAAATATATTTATTACTCTTTTCGTTATTGCTCTTCCCTTGTGAATATGCTTATAGTTTGTCGAAGGCTCGATAATAATAATAATAATAATAAATACGGAACCATTCTTGGAAATGAGTAAGAAGAAACAATAAATTGTGTCCTGGACAGTTAGTAGAGAATTGACTATAAATTCACTTCCAACTCCAAATATTACAAAAAGAGTTTAATTAGATTATTTATTTAAAAAGCATCCACTGCATTATTTAATAGGATTATAGAAAGAGATTGTTTGTTTATGTTTTTGTCAAAGTATCAATTTTCCTAACATTTTTTTATTATTATTTATTTCATTACGAATACAATAAACATCCGAATTATTACAACGAAATGAATAATTGTTGCTAAAATATTAATAAATTATGTATAATTCTCCAATCAGTTGTAGGCTTTTTTTTGCTAGTTTGGTCCGATAAAGTTTGATGCATGTGAATATGAATATGCATTAGAATTTTATATATTGCATATATATAATATATATATTATAAGATATATATATATATAATTTGTTCGTTTCATCCTAGAGGGCCAAATAATTTCTTATTGTTGTTGTTTGCCATAAAAATCGCCTCAGAAATCTTAATATATCTCACTAAAACATAAATACTTTAGTTGTACGACTAAACATATCAATCAAGCTTCGCTGTAGTTTTTTCTGTTTCTAGTATTCTTTGATTGATCAATAAACATATTATATACACATATATATATCATCATAATTGTTCCTCAATCATTTTTTCCAATACAGTTATAGAATCTTTGATTGGAAAGGAATGGAAATTGTAATCATTATTACACCCACAAGTCCCACCTACAATAATAATATTATTAATCAATCTATGTATTCAAGTTTTTATGGTTATTATATGCATGTGTCTTCTACTCTGTCTTCACCTTTGTATGTTTTTTTATGAGAACAGAGACTGGGATAAGATATCCCGAAACCCACTTTTGTGAAGCTTAACACAACTTGAGCAGATGTCATTGGTCACGTACTTGATTGAACTATCATCTTTGGCAAAGCTTTCAAATTAGGTCTCCTCTCTCTCTCTCTTTTTTTATGCACACTCTTAAATACCTATCAATACCATCGCAGGTATTGTTCTCAATTACCTTTCATCTTTTTCATAATAGTTATTTGGGTCATCTTTTAGAAAATCTAACTTTACGTTTTTCCTATAATCATAGGAATCTTCCCAAAAACTAAATGTCCGTGGCATTGTTTTTCAATGTTGTAAATCAGATTCACGCCTCCATTTTTTTTTTCATCACCCTCCTTGAATCCTATGTTAGATGGATTAATTTTAATGGGTAGCATTTATTCAAATACACAAGGATGTTATTCCATCGAACCAATTAAAGACAACAAAAAACCATGTTGTCTACGTTTGCCCGTCCACGTCAAAATATATATTTTTATCGAAACGCATGAAAAATTATAATAAAAACTGAATGTCAACATCGTGGTTTGATCGACCACTAGTGTGAATCGTGGGAGTCCACACAAGTACGAATGACATTTTTTCATCGCCCACCTGACTGCAAGCATCTCAAGCTCTATCATAGCATATCGTGCTTCAGTCTCTGTGATGAAACGGCTGTTGGCTTCAATCAGCCGACATTATCCTGGCAATTTGCATCGCCTTATTTATGACCTCATATAATGATTCTGCACATTGGTCAATGATACTAGGGGAGGGAAGTATTTTAGGTAGAGTTGCCGATTCTGTGTGGTTCCTAAACATGTCCCAGTTAGTTTTCTTCAAGTTTCTTGATTTTCGGTGATAGGTTTATATCTACCAAAGTTGAAAACTATATATCTATGGTCTGACATAGATGGTCTAATGTCTACATGCCATCCTGAGAATTCAAATTTTTAAAGGCATGATGATTCAACATAGTAATGTCTATGGTTGAACTTGCTCGTTGGGTGAGAAATGTTGGTTTATTTCCTTCGTTAATAACAACAAGGTTATTTTCATCTATGATTTTCTCAGATTTTCTCCCCTTGTGTCAGTATGCTTACTACCCCATAGGCGATTATGAGCATTAGAGTCCATAGTGAGTAAAAGTGGTACTTGTTTACTTTTACAGTGCTTAATGAGATTAAGCAGTATTTCATTTTCTACAGGTAGTTGTTGATCAAGATAAGCAACACTAATATATGTTAAGGAATCGTCTATTTTTATACATACTGTACAAACGTCCTTTTCAGAAAATTCTGGAATTGACCATGCATTCAAATGGTTTACAGTTCGAATGCAGGCTCTCAGGCTAGATCCGTGTTTACTATGAATAGTATACCCACTTAATGCAAGGCTTTTTGTTGAGCCTTTACAGAGATATGGTTAAGTTATTAATGCAATAGCAGAAGTTCTTAACTTTAGCTCTGAGTTTGCTGCTTTGCTGTGCTGCGTATTAATATATGAGCAACTTATCATTAGCTGTTTTATTTACCTTCGAAGGTTGTGACTGGCCAAGAAGGGTTTCGGCTGCTTCATCAAAGAATTGATTGATCTTTGACTGCTTTTTTGGAACTCGTTTTGTTCAGAATTTATTTTTAATTTACGTTCTTGGGATGATTCCAAACTTTTGCAGTCATTGTCAACTTGGGGGTTGTTTACATCGCTGTACGGTGTGGCCGTTGTAGTGTTGCTGTCAGTATTATCTTCTTTCCAGTGTCCTCATTCGATACTCCACCAGTGTTTGTGTCAGTATTTACGGTATCTCCTTCTACTTCAGCGCCCTTATTCGAGACGGTATCTGTGCTCTCTTTGGTGGCTAGATGGTCGTTAGTGGAATTATTACTTATTCCACTCGGGTTCTGACTCTGAAGCTCCTCTTTGTCCTAATCTTCTGTTTCTTGCTTAGGTTGTACAATTGTCGCCTTCCGAGGGTCTTGGAATCGTACTTTTCCTGCAGAGGCTATACGTAGGTACAATCAACAAGTTGCATGTCTTTCAATGCGGTTGTGTCAACAGATAAATGTAGAACTTTCCCTGTCTTAGTCATTTCTTACCTTTCTACCTAACCGTTGATTTTTAAAGTCTTGCATTGGTGAGAGATAATGCGAGTGAGTACTTCGTCCGCAATGTTTCCAGTTACCCCTCTTATAAATCCTGTGTGACTCGTATTTTCTTTCCTTTCCTCCCTCATTTTTTCAGCTTCAGCTCATGAATGGGTAGGAGAGGAGTTGATTTAGCGACAATATTCCTTCGGCCAAAGCATCATCATTGACGTAAATAGCAGCTCTCTTGTGTATCTACGCCCTTCAAATTTGGGATCCCCTCATCACCCGGAGAGGACAGGCGGCGTACATAATCCGTATCCAGGATTTCAATAACTTTGTGCCATTCGACCATGAAATATGGTTACCGTTCTTCCTTGTGAGAACGATTTCATTTGCCTCTTTGGCAATTTGCGTATAAAAACACTTTTTGGGGCCTGGGTTTTACCCCTTCTTTTCAGTGTTCCTTACGGTATCCTGAGAGTTTTGGCATCTCTTTGGAGGAGGAGTTTCCTCTGTGTGGCCTTCTCTGCCGCACTTCATTTTGGTGTCTTCATTATTGACGGTGTTTTTACGTTCGTGGACAGTTTTTTGGCGAGGAGCCTCTTTTAGATCCTCTTTTGGATCTTAGATTGAGCCTTTGTTCTTTTTCCCCACTATTGTAGGTAACTTTTTCCCAAACCATGGTGTTTTGATTGTTGTCTTCAGGTTCTTCCATAGCTCTTCCTTATAACACTTCTTATATAGACATTAATATGAAACTATATTAAAGATGGTCAAGGTTGAGCAATAACGGTAAGAAAAATTTATTTTCCTTTTTCTATACCTAAGATTACTAGAAATAACAATAGCAACAATGACGTAGCCAAAATTAGGATTGTCCAACGATTTTCGGTCCGTGAAAAACAGAGGTTATATCAGCTAAGGCCGAGTCCAAGGCTGGAGGCAGATGCAGGGGACTCTTGTGACACTTTTTAGTCCAGTAAAAAAGGTTCAAGAATACCTCTGGTCCCCTGAAAGCGATATATTTTCGAGAGCGACACTGATGACGTCTTATCCAAGTACATAGGTATGAAGGTGGGTAGGTCAAAAAAGCCACGGTAAGAACGATTTAATTTTATTTTTAAAAAGGTCAAATAAATAAACGTCTGTCCTGCGCTATACATAAATCCTGTTTTTTAGAAAACTTATTTACCTCCACAAAATCCATGATACAATTTTAAGAAACTTATGTATATGATCATATGGGCGCCATAGGCGGCCAAATATGCGATATATATATATATATATATATATTATATTGATATAATATATATATATATATATATAATATATCTATATATATATATATATATATCTATATATATCTATACTTATAAAAAAAGAATTCCGTTCGTTCGTTCGTTCGTTTGTGCGTTCGTTTGTGCGTTCGTTTGTGCGTTCGTTCGTTCCCTATATCTCCCGAACGGGTCATTAGATCTTGACGAAATTTTCAGTGAATAGTTTTGGGAGCTCAGGGAGTGTTTTAGTGGGGTTGTCAACTCCCGGAAAATTCGTCATCGACATGCTTATTTTATTCGCCAAAACGTTTTTTGTTGATTTTTTAAAATTTGCGAGTTAGATTTTGCCCAAATTTTCTGTGGATAAGACTGAGGTACTAAGACGTGTTTTTGTTTTATTGAGTGTTTCCCGGAAAATTCGTTTGACACCTTGAAAAAAGGCTTGAAAATTTTGGTTGTCCATAGTTTGTAAGTGAGATGTTTTAGAGACAGAACGCAAACTAAAAGTTATCTGCATCTCTACTCAAAGAACCTGGATCCGGAAAAAAATTCCGGATCCAGAAACTCCCGGACCCGGATTATGTCATTTCCTTAACTTTTGATTCTTTCCCATTTCGAAAAAACGCTACTCTAAAAGTACATCAAGAATAGAGTTTACAATCGGGTCCAAAAGAAATTTCCCGGAAAACCGGACCGGCCTGTCGGGAAATTCAAGAAAACCTCTGGGACGACTTTTTAATACAAAAAAAGTTCAAAACAAAACATACGAAACGAAGGCCTTGCAAAATAAGCCTAGGTTGGTTAAGTCAATGTCCGGCCTCCGGGACATATTTGGGCCGGGATCCGGATTTTTTTCAATTTGCAAGTTTTCGCAATATATTTTTGCACAATCATATTCACTTCACAAAGGGAGCAACTTTGATGTTGTCAGTATCCGGATCCGAGGTCATTAAGAGCCTCAAATCCGGGATTGAATATTAGGTCGAATTTCATGGACGAAGCGGAATATTTTTGAAATCCTAAATTCTGGAGGGCCTTCTGTGGGTTGTCAGTTAGATGATTGCATCAAGTTATAAAATAGTATCTATAGAGTTTTGCATTTCTAATACGTTCGTGTCGGATATAAAATGAATTTTAGTTAATAATTTTTTGAGTTTTGGCATAAAAACTGGCAAAATGGAAAAGGGTTGTTTTCTCCGCTCCTGGGGAACTCACAGATTTCAACTTGAGTTCATAAGAAGGAGCTTAAAAAGCCTGGCAATACATTATAAAAAAGTCCTTCTCAATTGTTTTATATTTTTTCAGAAAACCCAAAAAACTGATTTTTTCAAAAAACTTAAGGGGGTTCCCCATGATTTTTGGCATTTTTATTTTTTTATTTTTGTTAATATAGTTGTTCCCAATTGGGGAGTATAATGCAAATGTGAAGAAATTTTTAAAATTGGATGAAAAACAAAAAAGTTTTATTTGTAAGCATTATTTCATAAGTACATATGCTACATATATAGCATAGGAGTTGGTTATAATGTTAGTTCTTTTTTGCTCCCTAGGGGGTGCTTATTAACTTATGAATCTAATGTAACCTCTAGGGAGACTTTTTACTGCATAAGTGGTTTTTAAATTATAAAATCCAAAATGAAGCCCTGACCCAATGACACCTGTTGAAGGAACTGATTTGAATATGAAAAGAAAAGTGATGACATCAGTGAAATATTCGTGTGATTTCTTCATTTTACGATGTTTAAATTCCCAGCCTTAAGGAATACAAAACGGAAAAATGGTAAGGAAGACCCAATGACCACTGTTGAAGGAACTTATTTTAATATGAAAAGTCACATGCGATGACATCACTAAAATTATTCATCTTCTTTTTACGATGTTTAAATAACCAGCCTTAAGAATATAAAACGGAAAAATGGCAATGAAAACCCAATGATAACTTTTTAAGAAACTGATTTTAAAATGAAAATCACACGCGATGACATCACTAAAATTATTGGTGTGATTTTTTTTCATCCAGACTATTGTCAAGTTGGAAAATCCCGGGCAGCGCCGGGTAATATTCGCTAGTATACTTATAAAAAAAGAATTCCGTTCGTTCGTTCGTTCGTTGTTTGTGTTCGTTCGTTCGTTCGTTCCCTGTATCTCCCGAACGGGTCATTAGATCTTGACGAAATTTTCAGTGAATAGTTTTGAGAGCTCAGGGAGTGTTTTAGTGGGGTTGTCAACTCCCGGAAAATTCGTCATCGACATGCTTATTTATTATTCGCCAAACGTTTTTTTGACGTTTTTTGCCGATTTTTTAAAATTTACAAGTTAGATTTTGCCCCAAATTTTTGTGGATAAGACTGAGGTACTAAGACGTGTTTTTTGTTTTTTTGAGTGTTTCCCGGAAAATCGTTTTCTACATGATTACTTAAAAATATTTTTCTTCTGTCCCTGATGTCCCCCCAAATTTAAGTTTTGTGGAAAATAACAACAACACTTTTTTATATTGCAACATCGTGCTAATCAAATTTCAATAATGCCTAGATGGAGAGGGATGTCCATACCCAGCCTTAAGGAATACAAAACGGAAAAAATGGCAATGACGATGCAATGACGACTTTTAAGGAACTACTTTCATAAAAAATATAACATCCATGTGATGACACGACTAAAAATAACTTCTTTTTTACATGTTTAAATTCCCAGCCTTAAGGAATCACAAAACGGAAAAAATGGCAATGAGACCCATG
>CP045900.1:17072977-17095161 GCA_013387185.1 Caligus rogercresseyi | reverse complement strand
AATATGAAGAGATCCATGTTCGTGGTTTGTCTGTTGTTATCCATCAAATTATTATATTAATTCCCCTCGTTAATTCTCTGTTAGTCCATTCACAAAATTTGAATCTATGTTCTGAAAATGAATCCTTAATTTTTTTCTAATGATAAAAAAACACATCGGTTACCCTTCTAGATCTATAGACTCACACTTAGAATTCAGTGCTGGCGCATGCGCCAAAATCTTCCAGATTTGTGTGGGGACAATGTGTTCCTCCAGCCCCTTATAACACAACCTCTTGGAATATCACGTCGTTAGGGGAGTTATAGGCTGAGGTTTGCATCCATAAATTCTCTGGATGCGATGAAGGCCTCCTTCATCACCCTTTGGTAAGGGACCTTGATCCTGCTCACGTCCCTATTGCCTGCTCTTCTTTCAGACCCAGAATCGGGAGAATGATTTGAAATGTAGCCGCCACATTGAATATAAGTTGTCAAGAGATGTTAGACTTGTAAATAAGAGCTGTAAACTTGGAGCGCAATAGGTCAGTGTGTGTAAGCCGTGTTTTAACTCTCAATGAGGGTGCAGATTCGACTCCCGAGAGGGGAAGGTCAATTTTGGTCAATCTCATTGATATGATTCTAAGTTGGATTGACTAAATTTAACGCTATAATGCTTATTTATATCCAATCGAATGCAATTCTATTGAAGCAAGAGCCAAACAAAATTCGACCACAATGCCCTCCTCATTGATGCAGTTTGAATTCATTCCGATATATTTTTTAGTCCCTCTATGCATAGACTCATTAACATATGATTTTCTGCATTTAATTTTGACACTCTTTTCCCTCTTAATGTAGTGAGGGATTGATGGTGTTTTAGGATGACCATCCTAGGTATTACTATTCAGTTGCGATTCTCATATTGCTTCAAATGAGAGTTAATTCCGGATATCTCTAGTTAGTCCCTCTATGCCAGGGGTCGGCAACCCGCGCTCTTTAGAGCTGTCTTAGTGCTCCCTGGAGCTTATCCAAATATGTTAGAAAGGAAGAAAAAAGATGGGGAGGAAAATATAAGGACTTTATTCTGCACCGGTTGAAGGAATACACATTTGTTTGGTCCCCCATTATAGCTCTTTCAAACATTTTGACCCCTGCTCTATGATATATCATCGCTGATTCCTTTGCAATAAAGTTTGGCACTCCTTTCTCTCTAATGTTATGAGGACTGATGGTGTTATAGTATGCCCTCCTAGATAATATTATTACTATTATCATTATTCAGTTGCGTTCTCATATTGCTTCAAATGACAGTGAACTGTCCTCCATTTATAATACCGAGGTGTAACTCGTCCCTTCAAAGGACTTAATTCATCATTCCATGCTGCTTAACTGATTTTTAGGTCTCTATTGGATGAACGTTGCTAATTATTTAAATAAAGGAGTGACAACAGAGAGGGATGGCCAAGAGTATGTAGATATAATAATGAACGGAATCAAATGAAATAAATCGTTAACTAAGAAGAATATAATAATTACCTCCGCCGAAGGAGGTATCGTTTCACTGGCGTTGGTTTGTTTGTTTGTCAGCAGGATAACTCAAAAAGTACGAAACGGATTCGGATGAAACTTTGTGGAGTTGTGGAAATACCAAAAGGAACAAGTGATTAAATTTTGGCATCTCTGAGTGCAGAATTAGATGCAAAATGAGCTAAATACTAATAAATATTTCAAGTTAGCCTACTCTGCCAATTGATGTCGCTGTGCTGTGAAATCGGGTGCCGGGAGCGTCTTCCTCTCGGAATTTCCGTCGAGGGGAACCCTCCCCCGTCCCTCTACGCTAGCCCAGTCGTGAAAAAATCCGCCTCGGAAGGCTCATAAGGACCCCGTGACGGCGGAGGTTTGCACTCTCTGAGTGGTATATATGCCTCTAGTTTACCATTGCGGATGATTCAATAGTATCTATATATCGTGTATCAGAGATGGATCTCTTATCATTCATTCTATTTGTCTGTCATTTGAGACATAATATTATGTGCTCACTTTCTAAAATAGATCCGGCAACCAGGATCTTTGTATTATCATTAAGAATTGTTGTCGTTCTTAAGAGCTCTTATGACAGTTTCATTATTGGGACCCATTTGATGACTGGAAATGAGAAGGCCAGCAAAAATGCTAAGAAATTCTAAAGCTGAAACTCACTGCAATTAAATACTGGGGCTCATTGGTCGGCTATATTCATCGCTAATACTAAGTTCATTACGCTGTATTTTTTCTGCTAAATTATCACCAAGACTTTTTTACGAGTATACAAAATGTTTAATCATTTATATTCATTCATCACATGTTATATTTATTTCAGCCTCTTGGATAATGAACAAAAACACGTCATACAGTTCTCTGGTGGTCGTCTCATCGGAAATTACGATGGACAGATATTCCTGGCCTCATCTTCCTCTATCTACCGACTCGCACACCATTCCGATTGAGAAACGAATCCAGGTAGGACTCCATAACTAAATTCATTCAACCTAAAGTTCTATCTATTTGGTGCTGCTGTGATAAGGCTCAAGTGTGATTGTATTCCTAGAATACCGTCTATGAATCTGTCAAAGACCGCTTTCTTTAATTTAGAATTGTTGTCTTATAAAGAGTTATCTGATAATTATTTTCTTGGGAACCATTTACAGCTGTTAAGTTCTCAGCCAATCAGATAGCGAAAGAAAAAGTTTTTTGTTTTTTAAGATATTGTAGTTCACTTTTCCTTTAATACAGACTTGTAATACATTCAATATTATATATTATGTATCCATTTTATTTATTTCGATAAGGATCCTGCACATACTATAAAATAATATTATTTTCTTCTTTCATAGATGCTCCTAGCAAGTGAAAACGCAGAGGAGGCTCTTAATTTGATTGAAAATGAGGCTACGCGTCGGAGGATTGATGAGAACTTTGAAGAACTCCTTCGGAACACCAAAATTCGGGCTGGGTTTATATTCTTCAAGAAGTTTGAATTAGATAGAGCGAAAAATTTATTCCTCGCAGCGGAGCTAGATCCACGAGAGGTTTGTTGAAATTATGGATTTTCTTTACTTCATACTGGTCAATACTATTTTGTTTTGTTTAAAATGTTATGAAGAAACCAGAGGATATATATATCTATACTTATAAAAAAAGAATTCCGTTCGTTCGTTTGTTCGTTCGTTTCCTGTATCTCCCGAACGGTTCATTAGATCTTGACAAAATTTTCAGTGAATAGTTTTGAGAGCTCAGGGAGTGTTTTAGTGGGGTTGTCAAGTCGCGGAAAATTCGTCATCGACATGTTTATTTTATTCGCCAAAAGTTTTTTGTCATTTTTTAAAAATTGCCAGATTAGATTTTTTCCAAATTTTCTGTGTATGAGTATGAAGTAATAAGACGTGCTTTTGTTTTATTTAGTGTTTCCCGGAAAATTCGTTTTCTAAATGATTACTTAAAAAAATATTTTTTTCTGTCCCTGTATGTCCCCCTAAATTTAACTTTTGTGGAAAAAACAACATTTTTATATTGCAACATCGTGCTAATCGAATTTTAATAATGCCTAAAGATGGAGAGTGATGTCAATACCCAGCCTTAAGGAATACAAAATGGAAAAAATGGCAATGACGATGAAATGACGACTTTTTAAGGAACTACTTTTCATTAGAACATAACATTAGCACTGTATGAAATGGCTAAAAAAACTTCTTTTTATGATATTTAAATACCCAGCCTTAAGGAATACAAAACGGAAAAATGGCAATGAAAACCCAATGATAACTTTTTAAGAAACTGATTTTAAAATGAAAAATCCAATGCGATGACATCACTTAAAATATTCGTGTAATTTCTTCTTTTTACGATGTTTAAATTCTCAGCCGTTAGGAATACAAAACGGACACAATGACAACTGTTGAAGGAACTGATTTTAATATGAAAAGTCACATGCGATGACATCACTGAAATTATTCGTGTGATTTTCTTTTTACGATGTTTAAAATACCCAGCCTTAAGGAATACAAAACGGAAAAAATGGCAATGAAAAATCACACGCGATGACATTACTAGAATTATTTGTGTGATTTTTTTTCATTCCAGACTATTGTCAAGTAGGAAAATCCCGGGCAGCGCCGGGTAACATACGCTAGTATATATATAATTTATATGTATAATCTAAAGACATATAGATTTCGTAAAATTTCGATTAATTAATTGTCTTTTAAATTAATATCAAATTTATTTTTTGTTCATTTTATTTTTTTCAAATAATAAATTGTAGAAAATAAAAAAATCTACTGAAATGAATTACTATTAGTTCAACAATTAAAATATAATTCACAAAAAACATATGAAAATTTAAGATATTTTCTAAAGAAAGTCGTTATTGACTAAAAAACCCAACATGTTTGTCACTTTTTTCTTATAAAAATTTATTTTTAAGCCGTTTAATCGACTATGATCGTCCATCAGAACGAATTCAATATTTTTTATTCAAAACTGAACGTGCTCTCTTTTGTTCCTCTAAAAAATATTAATTGGATCCTTTGATTATATTTGGACCTTTCATTAGTTTTCATAGGATTATATAAAGGTCTAATTGAATTCAATGAGAGCTAATTACTTATTCACACTTTCATCCCATGTTCGTGAGATTTATTAATTATCCTTTGTGTCGTTCACAGTGACGAATTCAATATAATCATCGTCTTCTATAAAGCTATATAAGTTTTATGAACTTATTGATTGATATTTCATTGCTTTTGATGTTGCATGTGTAATCAAAATATTGAAAATATAAATTACAAAATATATTGTTAAAATGACTTTGATTTTTCATGTAAAATAAATGAATATTGGCATTCATGCAACTAACTAATCATATTATAAAAGAAAATTAGATCAATCAAATATTTTTGTTGTTCCTGCTATGGAAGAAAATTAAATATTTATTATCTGAAAGTATATTTTATGAAGACTCATAAAAAATGTTAATTGGACCTAATTAAAAAGTTTTTTTGAAGGGTGCGATAGCCGTGAGCGTTAAAGCGTGTTTTTTCTCTCAATGTTGGGGGCAAAGGTTCGAATCCCGAGGTCATTATTGGTCTACCTCATTGATAAGATCCTAGGTTCATAGACTAATTTTAATGCTATGATGTTATTCAGATCCTGTCGGATGCAATTCTATTGAACCATATAGATAGGCACAAAAAAAGTATATTTGAATATGAAAAGTTTCCGAATAAAGAATTATTATCGTTCGATTAAACTAAACTAATTGCTTAAATAAGAAGTCATAGAACATAAAATAATTTATTACATTACATGTTAGAAGCATTTGTATATATCTAAAGTAATCGAATACTCCTCAAAAATCCCTTATTATTTTTGTGTAACATTCTGCTAATGTCAGGAACAGTGCATATGCCAAAAGTATTAAATGACTCGAAGATAGATTCCAACACAAACAAAATAAGTTTTCCCTTTACAATAAGGGTTTTCTACTCTTTAAAAAAATGATGTGTAATAATATACTGTATTTGAAATACTCCTTTAACTCTAAATATCCCATTTTGTGCCTATAGTTAATCAGTTTATATCCTGGCCATCTATCTGAGAACAGTCACTTCGTTCGAGAAATACCCCCGCTTCATAACATCGCTGACGTCAATCAAGTTGTCAAGGGAGACAAGGAAAAAGTGGAGCATCTTAAAGACTTTCTTAAGACGTTCCTTGGGGAGATTCGACGAGACAAGGCTTCCGGGTCAAAGGATTGTCGAGAGGTAAGGAGTTCAATATTTTGGGCAATCAGTACTACCATCTGTATATTATTTCTCCTATAAGTCATTTTGGAAAATAATTTTTTACTATATATATATAAAGGATGATCTATGAGTAGTTTTCACAACCTCACCAATAAATATATTTTTCAGTTGACAACCATCGTTTTTCTTATTTTTCTACATCCTATCCTGTTAATCGTCAATGTATATTTAAGTAAAAATTACATTCTTTTTATTACGTTAGTTTGAGGAATTGCTTTATTTTATAAATAACAATTCGTAAATGTTATTGATGATGGGTCACTAGAATTGACTAATAGTATTCTTAAGAAATAGTTTCTTAGTTCACCTCTACCACTACCGATTCATGTTTTTGCCAACCGGTAGAGGTTGATTTGTATCAAATCTTTTATTTATCGAAAATTGCACCTCTTTTGACGAGTTTCTTTTTAAAATCTACCGAATACCGAAACTGTCTTCACTTTGTAGATTGAAACAAAATATACCGACCTACTAGTACTGATTGATTTTGCCTACAAGTATCGATGGTAGAGACATTTTTTTTTCTTCCAGCTCTGCAAAAATGCTGTTTTATATTATAACTCTTTATCTTTAATCCTCTTCTAGGAGATAAATTTGGCTCTTCTCAAACTATTGGTGGCAAAGGATTCATCACACGCGGAGCTTGCAGGCCTTGTTTGCGATCCCAGCGTGGAACTCGCATCGGAAGAGACAAAGGCCGTCTTGAATGAGTGGAGTCGACATCATGCAAGTGCATTGTTCCATAAAAGGACGGGATCCTTGAAGGAAGCTCTCAAAATATGGGTTTCCCTAATTCAAAAACATATTGAGGACAGTTCCTTCCCGGGCTTCCTTACTATTGGAAGAACTAAATAGGTAGGAGTGCCTTAATGCTTTGATGAATGTCTAAATGAAAACCAAGTCGGTGCAGTCATAAGTGTGACCTTAATATGATGTAGATAAAGAAGATTTTATATTATTTATTCTTTAAAATAACATTTAAAATCAAACTTCTCATCTTTCTATTCCTTAATACTCATCGATAATACTCGTATTAATAAATACGCTTATAATATTTTTACATAATAAAATACTAAATCTTTTTAATTGCATTGGTATATGCGGGCCATATTGCCACACCGTAAATGATGATGATGATGAAATAAACAAATCGTTAACTAACAGAAAATACTTCGGATTTAGCAAGCAATGTCTTTTTAAAGTGTTATTTATATCATTGGGTCTCAAAATAGGCTGCAATTGATGATCATATAACTTTTATAGAACTTCTGACATTCAAATATTTAAAAAACTATGCACGAAAATCATGTTCAGTTGCTTGATATTGTCTTCAACGAATAATAAAGATTATCTACCACTAAATTGTTACTCTAAAAATCAAACCCATCGGCTTTCTATATCCATCATTTGGTTCCAAATACCTTTTTCTAGGATAATATACATGCATACTTGAAATCAACATAAGTTAGTAATTAATTAAGCTGTTTAAAGCCCTAAATGTATGATGTTAAGTCCCATTAATTTAATTTTATTTCTAAACATATAAACACTATCATATAACAACTCTCAATGTAATAACTTCCTTCTAGCTCCTTAAGCATAATCTAAATATAAAAAGTCTTCGTATATTTTTTGTTTTCAATTAATATTTTATTATTCTATAATTATTTGTTTGTATATAAAGATATATATTTTTAGTAGCCATGAAGGCTAGAGCTATATTAGCTCCGTAATAAAATCATATAACAACAACATTCTGATAGAAAATAAATATGTGATTGATCTCTTGGATAAAAATTGAACCTCAGCGAAAGGTTTCTTCATAAATAAAAACTACTTACGATGGAGTGATTAAAATCTTATCTAAAATACTTCAATTTTTTGTTGGAATAATTGCTTGTGTACTTCTGAATGGGTAAATAATTATGAAAAGCTCAAAAAGGAAGTTATTTAATTAATATTTTTATATCTATTTTTATTATAAGTAGCGATAGGTCTATTTCAAGTGGATTGCTTTTTTCATCATTCTTTAAAAAACCCATAAATGTTTGAATATAAAATCCGTGGATTTGCGTAAAATTCATTATTAACATATACTTTAAATTGTCTATTTTAAAGAAAATAGCCCTTGAAAGCCATAAATATGAAATTAAATTATGAAAACTCATTTAAACGTGTGAAACTTACAATATTTTATTTGACTATATGAATGGAATTTAACATGTTATCCTACCGATAGCAGTAATCGATCCTTGGAATGATTAATTGGACGTTAGTAGCTTTAAAGTCACCTTCAGGATTATTAATATCAATCACTATTTGCGTACACGTACACTAAATCCAATTTGTATAAGAGCAAAAAAAACTTGTCAAAATAAGATTTTATAAATAAATATAACACACTGGATGTTGTTCTCTCAAACTAACATAAATAAACATCACTTTTTTTAGTTGGTAACTCAATTTTGTCCTCTTTCTACGTCTAATAGTCAAAGTAATGATTTGATTATTATCAAATATGATGAAAACTTTCATTATTGCCTGAGGCTGCTAAGTTGCTTCATTAATTCATGATAACACTATGTAACAAAAATTAAGGTCTTTGTTTGTCCTTGAGTTGAAACTGTTATTTCCTATTGCCTATGTCCAGAAAACATGAAAAAATACTTTAATCATTTCTACTTTTGCTTTTGTGTCCAGGATAAGGATATTTGTGAAATTTACAATTTTCATCATTTCTAATGGTTCAGGCCCAGTTATCTTCGTGCAAAGTACGAAAAACACAAATGTCAGTACTATTTATTTTTCTAGTATGTCAAGTTTGCATTTCAAATCAGTTTTTATAATTTCAATATCTTCGTACTATTCGAAAAAATAAACTTTTTTTTTCAAAAAAATAATCATTTTTTATTTTCTATTTCAAAGCAGGCTATATTTTTTTGTTCGGGTCTATTGACTATAATCAATATGTACATATTTTGGTATATGTCAATGCATTTCAGAACAGTTTTTATAATTTCGATATACTGATGGAATGTAAAGAAAATATAAATTTAGTCTGAACAAGTATTGATCAAATTATAAAATAATACAAAAAAAAATTATTAAAAATATTTTTTCATGTTTTCTGGACATAGGCAAATAGGAAATAACAGTTTCAATTCAAGGACAAAAACTTTGTTACACGGTGTAATAGATAATATATTAATAGGTAATATATTAATATATTCTGAAAAGTCCATTCAAAAGGATTTGTTAATTATATGGATAGATGCCCATATATAGAGACAATTAGTGTTTTAAGAATGAATTTCTTCCCTTTGAATTACTGATGTTTGCATCTCGAGAGAGGTAAAATGATGTTTATTGCATAATTCCAACCGCTTTGCATTGTTCACTCTTCTTTTCATTCAACCCATCATGCTCCTAAAAAAGCTCCCCGTTTATATCCTTAACTCTAAAAAGCGAGTCTTTTTTATATCATAAATGACATGTTAACATACTTAGTTAATGAACATCTTTTCTTCTCCATTTAGTGGCCCAGAGGAATATCTTGGGAGTATGCAGACTTTGCTCTCTCCAAGGATCAAGAAGCCGTCGTGGACATCTTCAAACACAAATCTCTTCTAAATCAACTCGACGACAAAAGAGCCCTGGATTTCCTAAAGAAGTACCCACGAGCTCATCTACTCTTCCTTGAACATTTAGTGCTGGATAAACACGTTAAGGTAATGAGGTGGAAGGACCAAAGTAAAATTGCCTCTAAAGCCAAATACAATGATCAATAACGATATCTAAAAATATATTTATCCCATTAGATTATAATTTGAAGACAGAGAATGCTTAATTTTTAGAGATGTATAAAGCCCCTTTCAACTCCAGACAGTAGATGTATTATTATTATTATTATATAAATCACTTTAAACTAAGAAAGCACATTGAGGATTCAGATATGATTACTCTATTTATTTTAGAAACGAATAAAACAACCCTTCAGCCCTCTGTTGTCAAAAAATAGTGTTTTTATCTTCTTCCTTAGACCGTCAACCAAATGCAGAAACTAAGCGATGGTCCCTATTTTCATTTAATGTCACTAATATTAATATATAGAAAAGGGAAATTCGTGACTGACATTATAAAAAGCAAACAAGGTTACAATACGAAAAACTGGAACGACAAATAGATTGTCCATGTCCAAGAAATTACGTGTTATCATATAATTGGTCCAATTAATCTGGTGGTGTCCAGAAGAAATGGACCAGGAAAATATGGACTAGGAAGAAATGGACCAGGAAAGAATGGACCAAGAATAAATGGACCAAGGTAGAAAAGGAAATGATGACTCATGGAAGAAATGGAACAAATACATAGGTAGGCAAGTTTTTGAGGGGAATATATCTAAGTATTGTACAAATACTATTTCTCATATAAACTGAGTAAATAATGCCATAATTTACCATGTTGTTCTTAAATAGTATAGAAAACGTAGTGCCTTCATTCGGCCGGATTGCAAAGATTGAATACACAGATTCTCGACTCGGATCATTGGAGGCTCTCTCATTTTATTATTGTTGACTGTGACGTCACATCTCACTCTATCTCTTCAAATATTCCATTTATAATAATCGCGTCCGAAATTAGGCATATATTTCTTCTTCTTTTTATTTACTTTTTGAGTGCTTCTAACATCGCTATGTTCGTTGTTTAAGACAATACGTATTATTTACAATAATTTGGGTGATTTTGAACTAAAGTTAACAACAAAAAAGAAGGTATTTATCTAAAATTTCTAAAATAAAATCATTTTATGTCATTATTTACTCAGTTTATATGAGAAATAGTATTTGTACAATACTTATATATATTCCTCTCAAAAACTTGCCTACCTATGTATTTGGTCCATTTCTTCCATGAGTCATCATTTTCCTTTTCTACCTTGGTCCATTCCTTCCTGGTCCATTCTTTCCTGGTCTATTTCTTCCTAGTCCATATTTTCCTTGTCCATTTCTTCCTAATATCTAATCTGGTTTTACTCACCTTTCCCCTTATACTTTATAGCTGACAATGGGTCTCAATATCAATATGTCATAAGCTTAAGTCCTTTTCATGCGTCACTTGAATGGTCCATTGAAACAACGTATCTAAGTAATAATCTAAATCCCCTCTTTGTATGCATATTTAAAAACTGTGCGAATGTAAAAACAAACCGTATTTTTAAATGACGCTTAAACAATATTACTGCCCATGGCATATATGAAAGGGCTTTAATTATTATTGTTGGAAACCTTCATTGACTAACTCACAAAAAACTAAATGCTTTGTTAGTGTTTCCATTCAATTTTTTTCGTCCAATGTTTATTAATGATTAAGGCATGTGTTCGGATGTTAAGTAAAAGTTGAATAATTGATAACATATTTTATTTTTAGCGTTTTATTTATGTCTATTAGGTATAAAAACGTGAGTTAGGGGCACTATTTGGTGAAATTTAATCGCCACTAAGGGATAAAGCGGGTAATCGTAATAGGAAAGTACCTGGATTTTTTAGGTTTTTGGATTGGATTACCATTATATGTACAGCTGACAATTTATTCTAAAGCGAGAATTTATGAAGTTGTAAATGAAAAGGTCGTTTTTGAATGATTTCCCGGTGCGGTTTATAGGAATAGAGCAGCATGCTTCTACCATTTTCAATATCTATTTGAGAATAAATAGTAAAAATGATGACTTATTGTGGTAGACAGGTTATTAAATTTAAAGCGCCTCTTCATCATGGAGGGTGATGACTCAACAATGATGATGGAAGCTCCCTTTTTCTGAGCTTCGTAAATGAATATATATATATTCTCTGGTATCTATTTGGGCTCAGAAACTCACGTAGGATATATATATATATATATATATATATATATATATATTGAGATTAAAGTATTTAATGATATAAGACATAAATACAACAAAATATAAAATAATAAAAAATATTTTTTCTTGCCAGGTGGAGTCTCTTCATTCCCAACTTGCAATTCGATATTTGGAACTCATCGGAGATAGTGCTGATTTAGAAGAGTCCCTTCTGGAGAAATTCCGTTCCTTGATCATGACTTCAGACTACATTCAGCCACAATTCCTTCTTTCTCGTCTAGAGAAAACTAATTTACATAGAGAGCGAGCCATTTTGTACGGAAAGGTATGTCAACAATATGTCTTAGTAGCTTATAAATTGTAAAAAAAAAAATCTGTATTAAGGAAGTTCTTCAAGTTATTGGTTTTTTTGTTTCAACTTATCAAAGAGATTAGTGGGATTGTCATTTTTTTCTCTTGAACCTTGGAACATATATTCACTCAGAGAGATATAAAGATATATCAGATTAACATTGTTTAGCTGTATTTTTGTGTGTCCACTATAAACAAAGTAATTTATACTACGTCATCGTAAGCTGATAATAGAGATAGATTCTATCTTTATGATGAGCTTACGGTGACGTAGTAGAAATTACTTTGTTTATATTGGACACAAAAATACAGACGAAGGGAATAAGCTCTCTATATCTTTTTATCTCTATGATATTCACTCAGAGAGAGGAAATGGTGACAAAAAAAATGTTCTGTCATTGAATGAATCTTAAATTGTGATTCACTTTTTTTAAATTGTTTTTTTTTTTTGTTTTAGATTGTTAAAAATATAAAAATTAGTTTAGTTCAATGTGATTTACATCTTTTCCGCACTCTAGTCATGAAAATAGGTAATATATACGCTTGGACATAAAAAATGCCTACTGACTTTTTTTAAATTGCTTCCTTACTCTTAGTGTTTTTATTATTATAAAATAGACACGTGAAAAGAGAAAGAAAATCATCCACTATTGTGGTATCAATTTATTAGTATTATTTGCATCGTAGTTAATATAGAGTACCGAAGCAAAATTTGATATCCATGATTATGGAAGCATTTGTTAGCTCTCCATTTTTAAATGAAGGCATCCCTCATAAAAAATATCGTGTGCCGAAGTCACGACTGTTAGTGCTAAATACCGAAGTATTTGTGTGTTCTCCATTTTTGAGGAAAGACAGAAACAGAATGAGAGTGATACTTCATACATATAATATGTTTTTCTCAATGAAATAGGCAGTGCAATGATGCCAAGTCGTCTCTCATATTTCATTATAAAAAATGGAGTATCACTCTTTCATTAGTTATTTCTGTCACTGTCTTTTCTCAACCTTAGACAACGCACAAATACCCCCATATTCAGCGCTACCAGTCGTGCCTTCGGCAGTCTTTGTTCTCTATGAGTGTAAAGTAGTACCTTTCAACTGTTGTTCGCTGGTTTAAAAGTTCAAAAATTATTAAGCATATTTGAACAAAATGTACATATCTATTCATCTATTGAATCTATATAAATAAGATCTTTGACACCTCATTTAAGTTGTGTAATTAATTCTTATTGATGATCATATGATGTTTTGAGCCTATGCTTTTGTTGCGGTGGGGTGGTGCTCCAATCTATATTACAAGATATCTTCTTGTGGGGCTCTGTTTTTGCAAAAAACATTTTATTATTTATTATTGAAGAAATGTTTTGTCACTTCGGAGGAACTGGTCAGCTCTGTATATTTAAACCTTTTTAACGAATATAATTTCCTCAGCAGAAATGACCCAACCAATTTGTCTCATGATTTTCTACTTGCCTTTTTGTCACACTTATTAGGGCCTATATGTTAGTATGTCTCTCTTCAGACAAACTTCCTCCTCAGAAGAATAAAATTAATATTATTCAATTATCATTCTTTTTTGTCAATTCCCATTAAGAATACACTTGTAAAACAAACCTTTGCGTCTCTTCACATTAGAAAATACAAAAACTACTCTAAAGCTCGAATAGTTGAAAAGTGTGTTTGGGTAAATGTATTTTCAGATGCTTTAGAATGAACTTCTCTTAACTGATGGCGATACTTTTTAAATATATGTATAACCATGTCATCTTGTGAGCTGCAGTAATTTTTGCTCTAATCCAAAAATAACAATTGATTTTCCGCAAAGATTTACATTTTGAATAAAACACTTTTTATAATGGAAAAATGTACTTATTTAATGAAAAAAAATGCAAAAGTATTTTTCATGAAACTAATTAAAATATATTATTAGGTGCTCCATCACTTCAACATGTGTAAGATAACTATTTTGATGAACATGAGGTCGAATGAACTTAATTTTATGTTCAAAAAGACCATTAAAAAGAAATGATTGAAGCATCAATAGATAATATTATGTTATATCGATAATATTATGTTATATCTTTAAGATATGAACGAGTTTTATATTATCAGAGCTGCGACTACCGAATGTAAATCGGTATTTAGAACTGGAAGCGTTGTTACCTGGTGTGAAGAAGTTGAACTTTGCATAATAGATAAATATCTCCGGAGTTGAAAGCGCATTTAATATCGGACAACGTATAACAAAAGACATTTAAAGAAATAATTTGTTTGCTAGTGCCTTCCATTTCCTTGAAAAATCCGAGTGCATAACTGATTTATATAAAAATAGCATTTATTAAATTTAAAATAATCTCTACAAAAATATAATAAATTATGTACTAAATTGTCTTTTGTTATAAGTCGTCCTATACTAAATGCATATGAAGCAGTCACAGAGCAGATACATAAATACATTTTTCTTTCTTTCTTATCTACCGCACCGATCGGTATTCGGTAGATATATAATAAAGTTTATTACCGAATACCGAATCGGCAGTACATACATATATTCTTTCTCTTTTCATTTCATCAATATTTTGTATAAAACATGCGATTATTATTATTATGAAAAAAACAACAACTCAGTTTCGTACTTTAGAAATGCAATCTTTTTTTTCAGATGGGGGAGCACGAAAAGCTCTTGGGATATTTGTGAGTCAGTTAAAAGACTTTGAAGGTGCAGAAAGATACTGCGATGACATGAGCCGTACGAGGGACCAAGGGAAGAAGCTACTATCTACACTTCTGAGGATATACGTCAGCGGCACGGAAAAGGGCGACATGTAAGTTTTAGATAATTCCTTCATTCTTTTCTTTTTAAAGGGATAACAAAGAGAATATAGAGTGTCAAAGCAACATATGCTAGCGCTGAATATCGGGGTAATTGTTAGCTCTCCAAACTTGGTTGGACAGACAGTGACAGAAAATATGAAATACTTCATATTTCATAGAGAAATATATAACACTATGTCGCAGGATTTTTGCCCCCTGACTGAAATTCCTAATTTGAGACCCATTTTTAAGTATATTCCAAAAATGCCATTTAAAACATCGTCCGATAAAGGGTTTGGCCTTTATGACCTTTTTATGAAAATCAGGATTATCATCATTTTAATGTTTCACACTCAGTTATCTGCGTGCAAAGTAAGAATAACCATAAATGTCAGGAGTATTTAATTTTTTCTAGCACGTCAAAGCATTTCAAATCCGTTCTTATAATTTCAATATCTTTCATAATAATCGAGAAAAAAGGCTTTATATTTTAAAAGGTTGATAAGTTTTTAGTTTTCTATTTAAGACGCTATATATATTTTTTATTTCAAGTCTTTTGATTATAATCAATATCTCTTATATTTTTCTGTATGTCGATGTATTTCAGAACATTTTTTATAATTTCGATATCTGGGATGAAAGTAAATAAAGATCAATTTAGTATGACGAAGAAGTGATCAAATTAAATAAATATAAATAAAATATTATAATTAATAAACATCACAAATCACAGAAACTCTCCAATTATACAAATTATTTAAGAAACTTGTAAAGAATTACATGCAAAAAAGACAACCCTGTTTTTTTCTTCGTAACAAATCAATAATATTTAACGCAACCTCAACGAAAATACCTAAATATATTTATTTTATTTCATCAATACTTATTATTAAATATATTTATATTATTACTTATAATTATATATTGATTATAATCAACAAACTTGAAACAAAATATATGGTTTCTTAAATAGAAAACTAAAAAAATGATAAATCTTTTGAAATATATAGCCTTTTTCGATTATTATGAAAGATATTGAAATTATAAGAACTGATTTGAAATGCATTGAAATACTATAAAAAATTAAATATATATGACATTTGTGGTTATTCTTACTTTGTACGAGGATAACTGTGTGTGAACCATTGAAAATGATTAAAATCCGAATTTTCATAAAAAAGTCATAAAGGCTAAACCTTTTATTGGACGATATTTTAAGTGGCATCTTTAGAATGTACCTAAAAATGAGTCTCAAATTAGTAATTTCAGTCGTGGGGCAAACTGAGACCTCAATTTTGTTACATAGAATAATAGATGTATGAAGTATTACTCTCTCTCTTTATTTATTTATATTGCTGTTTGTCTATAATAATGAAAAAACACCCTGATATTCAGCGCTATCATACGTGTCTTTGGCACTATATATTCTCTATGAGGGATACCTTGATTCAAATTGCATAAATTAGAACAATGATATTCAATAAAAAAAGTTACCTTTTATTGATTTTTTTTTCATTTATTGGATAAAACTATATATTTTTCCATAAATATTAAACTTTCTACTTACCGCTTGCTGATAATAAACAATGGAGTGGTCACTAAAAGTCATTACCTATCAACAAAAGGACATAAATAGAGTAGGTATACGATCGTACTCTAATCGACTAATAATATTAAATGCACTAATGAAATATAGTTACAGTAGTAATAATAAAAAATAATGATGATGTGAGTGTTTAATGGCTTTAAAAATATACTTTTTCGATAATTTTAAGTAAAAGCATTTTATGCTGCAGTGTTATTGTTCTCCGACATTTTCTTTGGTTGATGGTGAAGAAACAATTGGCATTATTCTCCTGTGGTATCTTCAATTTAATATATGTATATCTGGTCGTTGCGGCCATTACAATGCCTCTAATGTCGTGTGGTTCTATTTGTGTGCATGCTGAGAGCCTTTTGGTGATCAGTGCTTTTGAATTTAAAATGGCAAATTTATTTGTCTTATTCGTTTTTGGGGCCATACATTTGTATAACTACCAGCAAACGATTACTCTACAAAATTATATGTTGTCGAGTTTCTAACCACGTTAACTTTTCCTATGTCTGCATAAATAAAGAAATAACAATATAGCCTTTAAAAGCCTTACCTTAAACAGTAAATATAAGTTATATTTTTCTTTAAAGTATGCTAAAGATCCATCAAATTCCAAAGAAGAAGCCGAAAAAAAATTGTGATCAAAATTACATCTCCCGACAATTTGGATACCTAAAATAATTCGCTCTGTTTCAAAAATTCATTATTTAAAAAGATTCACAACACAGTTTTATTTTCTTTAATGCTCCTTGCAAAGATTTTTGTTCAATAAAATTTCTCATGCCTTTGCAAACTGTCCTGCTCTGAGCATCTTGAAGGAGTTTATCTCTTTAAACATGAAATGAGTTACTAAAAATATTATTCATGGTATTCTTCTCTTTGGGTTGAATTCCAATCCCAAAAATATCGCTTTGGATCTGCAGGAACTATATCGCACATTGGCTAGCAAGTGATAATTTCGTTTGTAAGTAGGATTTGCGAGCCATCTTGATATCAACCACTGCATCTTACTCGGCTCTTACAATTAAATTCCAAACTCAAATAGTGACACTGGGATTTATACAGGTCAAGAGTTCGTTTTTTATCCTTCTTGTGCCGTTGAACAAATTTTTAAAAACATATAATAAAATGTCATCAAAAGTTTTGAAAGATATATACTAGTTCTAGTTTGAAGGTGGGTGATGGGATTTATCCTGAATTATCTTTGGTCTCCCAAATTATTGATCATCATGTTCTTTATTTTTATCATGTTATAGGGTGTATTTATAATGTTTTGATATTTAATGTATTTTAATTTAATGTTTTTTATATATACTAAAAGAATATTTTTATTTTTTAAAGCTATGTTTTATATTATTCAGCGGTTTTTTTTGCCTTTAAACTTTTAGTTGGAGATCTAATTTTAAACTAAAATATTTATTTATGAATTTTTATAGTCTAATTTCTCTAAATCAATATATTTTCTTTTAAAAAATCTTCATCTTCCTCCACACTTATATTTCTGGTTAATTGAAAGAAGGATTGCTTGAAAATAATACCTCTAAATAACATATTTTTATCTTTACTTTAGTTCCGAGTCCACGCCTATTGCCCTCGTAAATCGTAGAAGTCACGAGATGCATCCTGTAGAACTGATACGATGTCTTCCTCCTTCCTGGTCCATCGACGTCTTAACACAGGTCTTCGAAAGTCTCTTCGTTCCACCATTCATGAGGTAAGTCTTGCCAAATGAGAAGTTGTATGTAGTTGGTGCGGCTTTATATCATATTTATGAATTTATTTCGCGATATATCAACCCATAGCTATCTTGAATATCGTCTTTTTGTGGACCTTGACAACGTTGGCCCCAAAAATCTGACTTAGTTTGTATCTACTGAAAACAGTATAAAATTTTAAAATGCATTTGGAGATACATGTTTAACATATTCCATTTGGGATTCATCGACAACCTGCATCTACATTACATTTATTAGTATCAGCTTGCAGCCAGTATTGTAGAACCCTTATAAATGTTTTCTTTCTGTCAAAACATTATAGATTTCTATTTGGATACGTAGAGCCAAAATATAAAAATACAAAAAGAACATACAGCAAAATATATAAAATCTGAATGAATTTCTAAAGTATAAACTAACATGAAAATTAATTAGTAAGATTGTTTATTGAATAAAAACTTTTTTTTTTGCAAAATATGGAGATGATGAAGATTTCAATATTGGATACACAGGAAATGTCGTGGTCATTGATCTTAGTTTGGTATATATGATTTTCTTAACGATGGTTACACTGACTTCCTAGTTTCCATGTGCGAAAATCTATAAATGCCATGTCAAAAAGTTGCTAAATATTTAAAGGTCATAATAGCATAGAAACACATTTACCAAAGAATTTTGTATAGGACCAGTCAAAATACTCAATTTTGCAAAAGCAGAGTAAAAGCATTATCTTTATATGTAATGAGAAATGCCTTTAAAAGTCCTCCATTCCATCATGTTCTGAAAGGAATATCTTAAATAATATGAGTTTACTTATGGTTATTCAAATAATATTTAAAACCATGAAGAATATATAATGCCGAGGTCTGACATTCGGGGTATTCGTGTGCTCCCCATTGATGAAGGCAGCGACAAACATAACTAAAGAAAGAGTGGGACTTAATAAATCCATTATATTTTCCCCTCTCTCTCCATGCAATGATGTCTTCAGACTCCATATTTCATGATTTAAGTTTTTTATTAAGTTCCACTTTTTTTTCCTTATGTGCCTGTCTTTCCCCAACAATGGAGAGCTCACCAATGCCTCAAATTTCAGCGGCCCCTTTCTTAGCACACCTTATTCTTTATGCTTAATGCCCACCAACCGCGGGCTGGCAGGAGCTAGCCATGTGATCTGATATGGCTCTGGGGCATACATTGTTCATAAACATGTTTTCCTAGTAGAAAGACACCCAAGCGAATAATACCCAGATGTACAGTCATCTTTTTGCATATTTTTAATAAATTATTATTTATATTTTTTAATAATATATTTTAACAATTCACTCTGAAAAGGTGCCGTTAAATGATTATAATGTCGATACTTTTTTTATATTGTGATTGGTTAAGACTAAAAAGTAGTTTGGATTACGTAAAGGGATAACAAAAAGATTGTTCTCACAAATTAACCAAGTAACAATTTTTCAGTTGGTAGCACTGTTTTTTTTTTTATATAAACATCCAATAATCAGAGTAACGATCTAGTTATCGACAGATAACAAAATAAGCACTCTTTCCTCTCTGATATTGAGCAGTTGCTTTATTCAATTCATATTGATAAGTGAGATGGTCTTCAAAGGATTCGACAGCTAATTAATGGATTACAGCCACTGAATGAGTATTTTAAAGGATGCTTTCCTTCTCCCTGAATTGATGCTCGCAACTAAACGCCCGCGAGCGAAGCGAGGCTTGTCGCATAATGATTTTGAATTATTTTACCGCCGCACAGTGCTCACAGGGACCAAAAGAAAACACGAATAAACTAATTTAGTTCATAGATAAGAGAGTATAAGGTGCCTAAATATTATTTCTTTTTTGGCTTGGTAAATCGATTTCCAGGGTACAAGGGTCTTAGGTCCCTTTGACCGGACCAAAGGGGCTCACAGGGATCCAAATCAAAAAGGGATTGTGATAAGCCGTGAGCGTTTAGGCGTGGCCAACTCTCAATGTTGGGAGACCAGGTTCGAATCACAAGAGGGGATGGCCATTTTGGTTACCTCAGGATAAAATCCTATATATATATATATATATATATATATATGACCTCCCAAAATGAAACCACTTTTAGTTCTTTTACATAGTCCCAGCGATTCTGGTTCTTTTTTTGATGCTGAAAACGAATATCTAATTTAAAAAATCTAGCTTGTTAGAAATCGGACGTCACTGGTGCCAAAGGTTTCGTTATTAATCAAAACTTTTGTATTACTTATTTTGAAAAGAATTAGTTTACTAAATTTAGCTATGATCAATTTATGACTGGATTTTTTTGCAAATTTTCGTCAAATATTATTTAGTGCCAATAATTAACATAAATGCTGACGCACCAACCATTTTTAAATAACAGCTCCTACTAGGGTTTCTTTATAGTTTCAAGAAGGAAAAAGAAAAAGAGGGTACTCATGTTAATGTTTTTAAGTTATCTTTTAATACGTTTTTTAAAACGACTAATGATAGTAGATTTTCCCCATCGAATCCCAATCTACTCCCTCTGAATCCCTCTCATCTGTATTGATACAATTTTTTAATTTTGTTTTTCTCAAAATGCAGTTTTTCAATGGAAATGTCAAATGAATTCGCCAATAGACATTTTGTTCAACTGACGATCATTTTTTGGAATGATGGTCCATTAATCGTGATATACGATTAAAAAAATTATCATATATTCCTACCCAGACATTGAGAAGTTTTGATTAATTAATAATATGCGAAATAAGAGGAGATATATATATATATACAGAGTGTACCAGCACAATTTAGAAAATCATAAATCAATTTTTGCTTTACTTTTTAGAAACTTTATTTGATTTTTATAAAGAAGCATCTGAAACAAAAGTTATAAAGAAATATCTTGGCAATCTTTATTATTCAATGTAGCCTCCTGTAGCTTCAATGACTGCATCAACACGGTGGCGGAAAGCAGCACAGTCTTCTTGAATGAAGTCGGTAGACATGTTGGCCCAGGCAGCAGTGATGGAGGCCTGAGAGAATCCACATTGGGATCCCCAGCAAAGTCCAGGGGATTGAGATCTTGGCTTGAGGGTGGCCAGTAGTTTGCTGGCCAAAAATCGGCAATATCCTTGAGCAGAAGTCCTGGGTCAACTTTGATATGTGGGAGGGAGCTCCATCCTGAGTCAACACATAGTGGCCACAAGGGTAATTTGCCTTCAACCAGGGCAAACATGGTATCTCAGGACTTTCACGTAGACATGGCTGTCAATTTTCTCTCCGGCCCGAAAATAGTACGGGTGCATGGTCTTCCCGTCAGATACCACGACGCCTAGAACCATCACATGGGTTGGGTGTTTGGTTCTGTAGACTCCCTTGACCTCATCTACTGACTTCACAAGGTATCGATCGTTTCTCCGAATGTAGACTTGGTCCACTGTAAACAATCTTCTTGTATGAGGAAAATTGTCACAGTGGACTTCTTCTTGTGAAGGTTGAACGAATTTTGGTGCACCTTTCGAGCCTCTTGGACCTTCATTGCCTCGGTTAAGACGCCTGGCCTCCTGACATAAGAGTTCAGGTTCAGGTCATCTTTTAAAGACCTTAACATGGTAGAAAGTACCGACATAAATGGTCCGAGCCAGTCCCGAATTGACTTTGTGGGATCCTCCGTCGACGCCTCCTTGACCTTTCCAAGAAGGTCCTCAGGCCTCTTCTTATTTGTTCCTCAACTGCTTGGTGTCATGCCAGTACATTTTCCTCTTTTAGAGCCCTTGAACATTGTAAACTGTAGCCAGAGAGCAGCCAACATCTCCACGTTCTCTTTTTTGTCCACTTTGGCCTTAAGGGAGTCAGCGATCCTCTCACGATTCTTCTTCTCATGATCAGGTTGAAGGAGAGAGTGGTGGAAAAACAGTGTTTAGTAAAAAGCGCTCTAAGACTGGACACAGGAAATTAATGTAAAAATTTACTAAAGCTTCGATCCAGGGTTAGCCAGGACACAATTAAACTAAATTCTAAATTTTGTGGTACACTCTGTAT
>CP045900.1:17053624-17072877 GCA_013387185.1 Caligus rogercresseyi | reverse complement strand
TTTACCTCGCTTGCTCTTTTATAGTCAGTCAATTTTGTCGTTCTTCTTTTTGTAGTGGGTATTTTTGTCACGAAGCTTTTTTGTAGTGTAGTATTTTCCTAATTTTGTCTTTTTCTCGTGGGTATTTTTTGTGGCGTAGCTTCTTTGTTAGAGAAGCGTTTTCCGTGCAATTTATTTTCCTTACTTTGTGGACCTAATTTTGCGGGCTCAGTTGGGGGTCTCATAGGGTTTTAATCTACCACTGACACTTTTTAGGTGGTTCCGCCAGGAGTACTATGGGATTGAAATTGACCGCCGCCTCTTATTAAGGTGAAAAAAACTCGGCTTAGTGTCTGAAAAACTCTTAAACTGGTTTTTCTTACGACCCAGAGAGTCTGTAGTAAATTTCGAACCAATGGAACACCCAGCTGAGGCCGGTGAAATCCTTGAATTAAGGTATATTTTTAAGGCGGGTGTTTTTCACCTTAAGAAGAGTCGGCAGTGGATTTCAAACCCATGGGACACCCGTTAAAGTAGGCACATGCCGTTGGATTAGGGTCTACGAAAGTATTAGGCCGGGTGTTTTCCACCTTATAAGAGTCGGCGGTCAATTTCATCCATAGTACTCCTGGCGGAACAAACTAAGGCTCAAGTGTGCAACACTTTAAGGCCGTGTGTCTATTCTCCCAAAAAAGTGTCAGCGGTAGATTAAAACCCCATGGTACTCCCGACTGAACCCGCGAGATTAGGTCTACAAAGTAAGAAAATAAATCGCGCGGAAAACGCTTCACTACAAAAAAGCTAAGTGACAAAAATACCCCGAGAAAAGAAAAACGATATAAATTCATCAGTACAAAAAAGCTTTGCGACAAAATACCGACGACAAAAAGAAGAACGACAAAATTGACTGACTATAAAAGAGCAAGCGAGGTAAATACCCACGACAAAAAAACGGCTATAAAAAAGTCCGCGACAAATTTACGCGTGATGAAGTTACAGTAAACCAAAAAACATAACATAAATAAACATTTTAGTTTAAAATTATTTTCCAACTAAAAGACCTAAATATCTTTAAACAAATAATACAATAAAAAAGAGATCAATTCAAAGGAGACATAAAAAAACAATAATCATTTGTAAATCGAAATTATTTAAACTAACAAACGGTGAGTTTGTTGTGAAGTCTTAAAATCCTCTTCAACGCTTAGGGATGTCCGGCAAAGTTCGAAGGAAAATAGCGTATTATCCTAAACGCATATATCCTGGAATCATCACGGACATCTGGGATATTAATTTTCAGGGCACAATATCTCGCTGCAGCGGATATCATAATTGCTCTTAAGTTAGTAACATCCACACACTTACCATAGGTCAATTTTATCCTATATAAGATTTAAAGTTCCTAATAGCTGATAAAATAGCATTTCCTTCTGAAAAGTTACATTTAAAATGTTTAAAAGAGCCGAAGAGTATATAAGCTTTAACAAAGTTTAGCCTAAAATTCGCACAAATCATTAACATGGGACAATCGACAAAAGCATGAAGAGTTTCATTGTATACTTACACAAAGCAAAAAGTAAACTTAAAGTTATGAAATGAATTATTAAATGAAATGACGACTTTTCACAACTTTATTTCTTCGAATGACCAATGATATATACCTTATTATCTCTCTTCGATCTTCCTACTTTATTTTTGCAATGAAAATCACTATATTAACCAAAAGAAAAATAAATAAATTCAATAAGCATTAAAATAAATCATAAATTACTACTCCATACTCTTATCATAGGTGACAATGCCTTTAGACATATGTTTTTCATTCGAGGGACTTGCATAAATCGCTCTTTTCACTTTTGCAATTTAGTTATCCACTGTAGATTTCACTGGATACTTAAAGGACCATTCTTTTTGGTCGAAGAACCCTTTATAAAACTTTCACTTGATCCTGTAAAGGATGGCGAAAGGATTTATTGTAGAAGAAGTGTTTTGAAGTTTTCTCTCCACTATGGCAGACACCGAAAAATCAACTTTATTGTCCTCCTTTCAAATAATTTACTAGTTAGAGGGCATTTGTTTTATTACGTCATCCTCTTTTATTTAAGTTATTGTAATACAATGAAGGGACCTTGATAAACAACAATATACATAGGTATATACATATATATTTTTTATTCTTCCTCATCTTCGAGAGGTAATGCCATAGTGTCTTCAGGGGTATCCTCATCCTCACTGAGCTCCTCATCCGGTGACTGATCCGACTTTGCCCGAACATAGGAGACTTGCTTGAACTCCGTGCAGGAATTGTGTTTCTCTAGGATCCTTGCCTTGTTCACGATCCTTTCCTCTTCCTCCGTGACGAGAGATGAGAACTCGGATATGAGATGATTGATCTCTTTCTGGACCTCAGTGAGCATGACGGTGTCTTCCTCCAATCGTTGAATCTGAAAGGTATATTGGAATGCATCTGAGTTTATTTGTGTTGTTTGAAGTTGAAGTTTTACCTGAGGATCAAAGAACATCTCTTTTGACTCCCGATCATTCTATTGGTGGAGGTTGAAATGAAAAGGGTTAGAGTTTAGTACATTTAGCATAATAATACAAAAACAGGTCATGCTAATAGTAAAACAATACATGACAAGAACAATGGTATAATTAAGTAGGTTTAAAGATGGAGTAACCTTAGATACACTAATATATAAAAACGCTAATAGGGAGTAAAGTACTAGTGTTTATGTAGAAGATTAGATAATAAAAAACATATATAAACATCTCAAAATTTAATTTGGTGACAAGATTTATAACATAAAGGCTATATTTTTACTTATTAGGATAAAGGTAGCCTAAAAATATTATTTTTTAATATTTTTGACTATCAAAAATATATAATGTCAACTGTTTGTATCCTTCCAGCAGTAAAAACTTTATGTTTTCAGTAAGTATTCAATATATTTATATGTCTATGGGAGTAAAAGAGATTAACATGTAAACTAATGATTACATTATATTTATAAAGTATATTTGAAGCATTCCGTAATATGTTCCTACAACGAATCATGTGGCCTCATGGGCTGACCAGTGCAACCACCTAACATTTAAAAAATATGGTGATACGATACTTGATAGGCAGGCAGATATAGAAATCAATGAAGGCAATTAAAGTTCATTTACATTAATCTGTAATCCGTTTTCTAATATGATTAGATGCTTGATTGGATAAAAAATCATATTGGGTTGTTGTTTTTATTAAATAAAAATTAAATTATTAGACGTCTAATGGATTAGTGATAACATTTTTCCTATTATTATTATTTTTTGAAACTGCATGAATAGATAAAATGGAAAATATATCATTAATTAAATGTCATATAAATATTTCCAGAGGTAAAAATAAAGTCAAATGAATCAGAAAAGGTCATTCATGGAGTCAAATGAAATGAACCAAGGATTTCGATCTGATCATTTTTCATCGTAGTAAGGATATTTTTATCCAGGTAAAACATTAAATTTTAATGTTTTAGTAACAAATATACTGTGAAAAGACGAATTTTAATTCCAATTGAGAGTTATTTTCTTTTATTGTCGATTCTTATATGTGTTTTTATAATCAACTTCTTAATAGATATCAACCTGACCTTCCCTGGTGACATAAAAACGCATAAACATCAGGGTAAAAAAGGTTGGGTATCATGCATGAGTACGACGTTGTTTCGGATAATGATGCGAATCAGTATATATCTTGCAAAATATTGCATCAATCTTCTACATCATAGACTTAAATTAAAGCTCAGACAAATTGGATTGATTTCTCTTTTATGTATCAAAACCGATTTACAACTTTGTTTTTTAAGAAAATCAAGCTTTTGTTTTTGTTATTTCGTAACATTGGGTCAAATTTTCTCAAAAAAGAGAAATGTCGCGCATCCACAAGTTCGTCGAGGACCTCGCCAAGGCCAGGAAGACTCCCATGAAGATCAAGACCATAGTCGACACGGCCTTTGAGGTCAACAGCATCTCCCAAAGCCAAATCTACCGCATTTCAGCATTAGTTAAGGCCGGGAAGGACTCTTCAGACAAGAGGAGCACGAACAGAACTTGGAAGGTCCGTACCAACGACTTTATTGAGGCTTTGAGAGTGTACGTGGAGGCCGACTGTCGGGTGACAATGGAGGAACTGGCTATCAAGTTCGAGACGTCGATCAACACCATTTTCCACGTCCTCCATGACGATCTTGGCCTCTCAATCAAGTCAGCAAGATGGATCCCCAAGATGCTCACAGAGGATCACAAAATGAAGAGAGTGAGGTGCGCACAAGCCTTCTTGAAACTCAATTTTGAGCTCGGGTTGGGGTTTCTGGACAAGATTGTGACGATGGATGAAACCTCTGTGTCTTTCTTCACTCCTGAGTCCAAACGAGGGTCATCTCAATGGCTCCCGAAGGGCTCCAACCCGCCCCTGAAGTTCAAGCGTCAAGAATCAAGGAAGAAACAGATGGTTCTCAGCTTCTTCGACAACTGCGGCGTGATCTTCCAACACTATCTCCCGATGAGGACCTCCGTAACCGCGGCCGTGTTCAAGGATGTTATGAACATGTTTTTAAAGAAATTCAAGGAGAAGCGACCTGAAATGGCCAAAAGAGACTGGTACTTCCACTTCGACAATGCTCCGTGCCACACGGCAAATAGCACGAAGGAGTTCTTAGCCAAGAAGGGGATCAAGGTCATCGATCATCCACCCTACTCCCCTGACCTTGCCCCCACAGACTTCTTCTACTTCTCCGTCATGAAGAAGATACTCAAGGGCGTGGAGATCGTCGACAAGAGTGTCCAGAAGGAGTGGACCCGAGTCGGGAGGGCTATCCCGGAAGACAGGTTCCGTGAGGCCTTCAGGAAGTGGTTTGAGAAGTGGGAGAAATGTATTCGAATCGGCGGAAGTCATGTGGAAAAGATTTGGTAAAGTTGTTTTCGTTATAATTGAAATTATATTTTATGATAATTTTTTTCGCATATTTATCCGAAACAGCCTCGTATTTATGCAAATCCGGAGATCCAACTTATAACCATGGTGGGGCTATACATAAGACGAATATATATATATTAGGGGGTATTATAGAAATCTAATATTAAGATATCGAAATTTATCCCCCCGCGAAAGTTGCGTCATAAGAAACTAAATGATCGTAGAAAAATGGATTTTGGTTTGACCCCCCCCCTTACCCCCCCCCCCCCAAATTGCGTTCAAAGGTTTCGTTATGAAGCAAAACTTTTTTGTTATTACTTATTTGAAAAGAATAAGTTTACAAGGTTTAGCTATGATCAATTTATGGCTTTGTTATTTTTTGCAAATTTTCGTCAAATAATATTTGGGGCCAATAAATGAACAAAAGTGCTGACGCACCAACCATTTTTGAAATAGCGGCTCCTACTAGAGTTCTTTTATAGTTTCAAGAAGGAAAAAGAAAAAGAGGGTACTCATGTTGATGTTTTTAAGTTATTTTTTAAATACGTTTGCTTAAGAGGATTTAACTTGGTTTGAAACCATATAGGAGCGTAAAAATTTAGTATAAATTTTACAAGTTTTATGTGAGACTCACATGGACTTTTTTGTGAAATATAGGATCTTAAAATTCTGTTGGCTTTGGTAAGACATTTTGCCTCATGTAATGCTCCTGGAGACCTGTAGCAAAAGCTTGAATTCGAAAATTTTCCTGTTTGTATTTCTAATGGAATTACGTATAAATATTTTTATCTGAGCTTAAAGAATACAGTAAACTTTGATATATGTATTTTACTTTTCCTACAAGATTTTAAAAACTTTTTATTGATTTTTTGGTAAAGTCTGTATTAATTAATTTTCCTATGGTACCTTCATAAGTCCTAGGTCCTTTTTGTGCGCCATCTAAATGTTTAACAACTTCTTTAAAAGGTAACTCATTCATATGTAGAAGACAAATAATCCACTGAAGTGGTCTTTTAAGACATAACTCGAGTCTTTTTATTACTCCTTACCATATTCTGACATTGGTGTTGCATCTGTAACACACATCAGTGACCAAAGTGTCAAGTCATTAATGTTCTTCGACTACTGAAAGTAGTTATTTCGCTTGATCTTCCGCTATGCCACTTTTTAGTAATACGTGATCAATGTATTCATGGTGGAGTTCTAAAAATATTTTTTTCGTCATTATATCATTATCTGCAAAAGTTTATGGATATAATCAACGTCATAGATTTATATTCTCAACCATGTGAGAATACTGTATGAAAATTAAGATGTTAAAAGCAAACGTATTAAAAAAATTACTTAAAACCATCAACATGAGTACCCTCTTTTCTTTTTCCTTCTTGAAATTATAAAAGAACCCTAGTAGGAGTCGTTATTTAACCCTTGTTTGGTGTTCATATTTTTGTAACTCAGCCACTGTTCGTGGGTCTGGTGGACCCGCTGCGTTTGGGGTTCTCAGCTAAACACAATAAAACTATTTTATGTTAAAATACTCAAATGATATTTTCCTTATCTCAATTACAAGCAATATAAACAACATAAATGATAAATAATTGTCTTTTACCTTTATTAGGTCACATTTATAAATAAAACATCACTTCTTTTTGTTGTTGCTGGCTGTAACCTAGAATAATGAAAATATCAGAAATTTTTCTAACTCTCTCTCCTCACACACAAGATATGAGTGCCAGATCAACTGCAATAGCATCACACTTACTTCAGCCTTTGCAGGTGATGGTTCTGTAGGTTGGGTGGATGGTGCACAAGACCTAAAATTTCCACTTTCATTGACCCCGGGTCCAGCAGACCCGAACACCCTCTATGTAATGTAAATGTGTAGGGGGGGTGTATGGTGTGTGGTCACTGAAAACGTGTTGTGATATATGTTCTTCACAGAAAATGAGCCAAGGCCAATGAATCTGAGTTTGAAATAATAAAAATTCGTATTACTTTTCTTTGAGACAAAAATGAAAACAGGTCCCACAGACCCGAACACCACACAAGGGTTAAAAAATGGTTGGTGCGTCATCACTTTGTTCATTTGTTGGCACTAAATATTATTTGACGAAAATTTGCAAAAAATAACAAAGCCATAAATTTATCATAGCTAAACTTTTTAAAACTTATTCTTTTCAAAATAAGTAATAACAAAAAAGTTTTGCTTCATAACGAAACCTTTGAACGCAATTTGGGGGGGGGGTAAGGGGGGGGGTCAAACCAAAATCCATTTTTCTACGATCATTTAGTTTCTTATGACGCAACTTTCGCGGGGGGATAAATTTTGATATCTTAATATTAGGTTTCTATAATACCCCTAATATATATATATATATCCTTAACATGATGAAAAATGATTAGAACGAAATCGTTGGTTCATTTAATATCACTCTATGGTTGACCTTTTCTGATTCATTTGACTTAATTTTTTCTTCTTACTTATTTACTTTACATCTTACTTTACTTCAAAATACATGCAAAAAATTAAAGCTATAAGAATACAATATTCTCTTTTTTCATTATAATGGAATGAGTATTGCTAATTTGTTCTCCAGATTTACACATTGATCAACATGCAGGCATGCAGAACAACACCAAACTCACAATCATGTCTAGAGACCTGTATCAAAATTTCTTCAACATCCTTTTTGGCAATAACAACTTTACTCTCAGCATTTCTAAGCTTTTTGAGGCTACCTCGGCAGAAGGACTTAAGAGGATCTTTGTGACCTTGCCAGCTGCAGTTAAATCTCATGAGAGAGGAGCCCTCTCCCGCCTCTTCTCCTGTGATCTGTGGCTTAGAGATAGATGTTCTGGCACAGCTGGTGGGTAGGTCGTAGACGGAGCTCTTGTCGGATTTTTGATTGTCACGGGAGAAACAGAGTGAAATCGTGTTGGCTCTCTTTAAGATCCAACCTGGACGGTGTGGACGGCTTCGGGGATCACTTTTGAGAGACGACTTTCCAGTCCGCGAAGGGGCCTGATGAATCAAGATAATGCAATGAATATGGGGTTAAGTATAGTTCCATACAAAGGGCGAAAAATAGTGAAAGAAACACATTAACTATGTGGAATCGTGCTCGACTCTCAAGAAAGGAAGATCATTATTGTTCAACACCATATTAAAAATTCTAGGTTCGATGATGAACTCCATATAATGATTTAATGTTTATTCATTTATAAACAGGATGCAAAACCATTTTAGCGAAAAAATGAAAAAAATAACAACTCAAAAACAGGAAATAATTATTACTTTATTTTTTTTACTTTGTATTGAATATCCATTTGTTTTCAATTCATTAGTAAAGTAATTAGACGAAATATCCAATAATATTACATCTCCATAAAACAAAAGGAATGTGAGCATCGCTTGCATATTTTGAAACATTTTTTTTTTCAGAATAAATCCGTTAATTTGGAACCGGAAGAGAAGAAAAGTAGGAAAAACTTTAATAAATGCATTACTGATGATAAATAATGAAAAACTATGTTATAATCAGATGCCTTCTATTCATTAATTGAATAAAATAATATTAACCAAGTTTATTTTTATGAGAGCGTTTCCGTTCAGTAGATTTGAGGCTTGTGAAAATCATAATATTTTTCTTTAAAAAAATTGAATAAAAACTTTCTATACTAAATACCAAAAATAATTTATCTTCAGAACGTAATCCAACGACTGAAAAATAAAGAAAATTATCTCCTACATTCAGCGGATATTATATCAGCAAGATTTAACTCCTCTAGAGTCCCGTGTGGTATTGAGAAGCTTTTGAACCGGAGGCTACAGGATCCGGATGAGACGGGCCAAATCATGACGGATAATTTATAAACATTTTTATTCTTTTATTTTATAACTTTTTCTATTTTAACCATCACTAATTTACATACTGGTGTTTCACTCCACGTTTCAAACCTGTAGATGGTTTTTAAGGATTTATGATTATTTTTTTTCAAGTTTTGCTAAAAAAAGATATGTAAAAGAGATATGTAGTCTAAAGATACCCCATTTACTCGGCTTTCCCCGATGAAGCCAAGTGTTCCTCGCTTTCCATTCTTCTAGGGCAGCCTCTAAGTTCCGTGTGGATGACTCAAAGGATCAATGGCGTGATTGAGGATGTCATTGCTTTCCCTTCCTTACTTGTTAATTTTTTTGCTCCGAGGTCCCTAAAATAAAGTAGAAATATCAGGTTATTTGTTAATACAATACTTACAATAAAGAGTAAATTAATATTTTTTAAATAAACTTTGGAATCATAAACATAAAATAAAAGTTAATAACTCCACTCCTACATTATTTTTTATAGATTAGAAAAATATAAACAAACAACTAAGTTCGTTGGCTTTTACATCTATAAAGTCTCTAAATTTATTTATTTGTTTGCCTATATGATTCGACAGAATTGCATCCGACTGGATATAAATAAGCATTATAGCATTAAAATTAGTCACTCAAACCTAGGATCTTATCAATAAGTTAGACCAAAAATAACCATCCTCTCTCGGGATTCGAACCTGCGCCCCCAACATTGAGAGTTGAACATGCCTTAACACGCACGGCTATCGCACCTTTTTTTAAATTAATTAATATACGTTTAGGCGTATTCATATATACACCAATGCATATCATTCGAACAAAGACGCAAACAGTTCAGTTTAAGAATTTAAAGATGATTTTATTGTTATTATGATATAACTAAAAAAATTATTAATTCGTTTATAGTAAAAATCTAAATGGTAGCTTTTATTAGCCCCCCCCCCCTCCCTAGATAAACGTTCTGCAATAAGGCTTTTGCAACTCTAAAGCCCAAAATCAATGATTTTTTATTATTTATCATATGAAGAATGGAGCTTAGTCCAAAAGTAAATATAGTGGAGCGATCTGTTTTCTATGATTATAGCATCATTCACAAAGATAAAGTATCTTAGGATTTGAAGTAGCCTTACATAAAAAACACGCAGTAAAGTAGATAAAATAACTAATACTAGTGAACGTTTTTTGAAATCTCTTGACGTTTGGGCATATTAAGAAACAACTTAATCCATAGTTTTATCAAAAAGATCCATTCGAAATAATTGATATGAGAATAAAATATTTTTATTCAAAAACACATTAAACAAAAAGCTTTCAAGTCGAAATTTAAATATTTCAGGTGTTTATTTAGGAGTTTTTTTATTCAGTCAAATGTTTTAAGTTATAAATGATAATGCTTGAAAACCGAACAATTTTTCCCTGAATTTGTCATTCATTCATTTTTGAAAAAGTTGGATTAGGGGAAGGAGAAGTTCCACAGTGTTATAGTATAAAAATTGATCCTTCATCTTCTGAACTAAATTGAGATCCACTTTTTACTCCAGTCCGTTTTTTCATGACTAAAACTTTCTACAATTGATCATAGGTGATATTTACTCATTATGTTTTAGAGTTGTAAATATATTTCTGCTAAAATATTTACCATATGTAGAAAAAAAGGAATAATACAGCGAAATATTTTCCTCCTTTCATTAGGTTTGAATGAGATCTCCAAAATTGGAAAACTTATGTTGAGCCATCAAGACCTTACACCCAAAAAAACATGTGTGATATCTTTGATATATCTTAAATTACAAATAGCGTTGAAAAAAAAAATAGCCATTTTTGTAATATCAAAACGAGGAAGAACAACATACACAAATACAATAAAAGTCATGGAATAAAAGCATTACCTATAAAGTACAATTATCCGCTGCTTCAAAAATAATTTCAATATATAAGAAATAAAGCCTTTCTCTCTCTCTCTCATCTATATATATATATATATATATATAGTTCCAACTGATCATAATTCCTCGCAGGTCCGACACGACTTGATATATCTCGATTCGTTAAATAATTGATTATCTGTAGAATTACAATTTTATATAATAATGGTCGGAAAAATATATTATCTTGACTTTAAGGTAGATAAATTTATTTCTTACATGTTTACGTCATAAACGAGGACAAAGATTTGATTCCGTACCTTCTCTTTGTCGTGAAAACTCAAATTGCAATGCCTCTATGAAGGCAAATAGCGTTGAATATTATAAAATGATTATATACTATGATCGGTTCAGTCATTCAAAAAATATCCTACCATCTGTATAAGATTTCCAGAAATTTTAATTGAGTTTATCATGGTTTAGACTCGACTATAAAGAAAGGCGAGCTAATAAGGGTTTGAACCTATTTCTACATTTTTATGGCTCAGTTTATAGCTACATTTTTTTGTTATCATTCTTTTTTTCAAACAAATGTGTTTATTATAGAGGAAAAAAATGCTTAATCAATAATTACACAAAATTATTGGGAACTTTGTGCTCTTCAGACTTCACTTATAGTTAACTAAGGATACAACCAACTGCGTATTGAACCGTCAATAATATTGGTGTCTCAACCCAAGGGGCAATGTACGCCTAATGTTATTCTAATTGTCACTATTATACCATACTGGGGAACTGATTGGATTATAAAAAAATGAATATTTTATGAGGAAAACCTGAGTCACCACAAGTAAACAAATTAACTCTATATTCCTCAGAATGTATATAAGCTAAAATGCACTCAAAACACTTTCTTAGAACACAAATATAAGCCTCAAAATTAACTACTACTCCAAGTCATAAACGTCAAAAATACCAAAACATTAAGTAACACTAATGGCATCTTAAGTATTTTCGTGTGAAGATACATATATGCAACGAAGAAGAGAGACGTTAATATAGTAGGATTAAGAAAGTTAAGAAAGTTTTGATAATAATAATTTAGGAAAATATGCTATACATAAGCGATATCCTTATTTATTGGCATAATAATTTTTGGCTTATGTGCGTAGAAGAGTTTAGAAAAATATTCTATGGATATTTAAAAAATTATATTTTTGTTATTCTAGAACCAATGGATGTACAAAGGAGAAAGATTGAAATACCATCATTATATTATATATGATTCGTCAAATCATATGTACATCAAATATTTCACATTAATTGTCTTAAGAACTATAACTGCTAAGGGATTTCAAACTCAAACATCAACTTAGTGAATTGGATAAGAGAACATGTATATAGCAATTGGCTTCAGAGTTCCTTGCTGAAAAATACAAAAAGTATTCAAACTAGATATATTCCAATGTATCCCTTAAAATATACCTAAAAGATTAGAGCCATTTATATAAAACAAATCTTTACCGCAGTTATATTCTCTAAGACAAATTTTTTGATATTTTGAAAGTAATTGTCTAATAATTTTTACTCTCTCAAAAAATAAAATTGAATGATTGTCCAAATAATAAAAACGATTAATGGTCTCCCATTTGAAAGGTAGGATAGGCACCGATTGTACGAAGAAAAAAGTGGATTCAAACTCATTCAAGAGGGACTGCATTCCAATCGAAAATATTATAAAAACTCTATGAAAGATTCTACTTGTTGTCCTTTGTAAGGTAAAATGTATCACTCTAGAATATCTCTATAAGAACTTGTGAGCCTTCATTTTCACTATGAACTCTTGTACATGATGGCATTTAACTAATTTTTAGTTTATTGTATCTCATATTTTAATATTTAGTGCATTGTCGTTCCCGCTCAAAAAGAAATTACAAGCCTTTTACTATTTCGGTTACACAAGAGAAAAAATATCTAGGGCTGAGGTCAGTCTGAAGTGTTCCTTCTTGAGATTGTTAGTAACTGTCTTGGCGTAGTTGGGAGGAATACCTTCGTCCCAGCCTTCTGGAACATAATTATTAAGAATGCCACTCATATACCTTTTTTTCGACGTGATTGGTTAAAAGAAAAGATACCTGAATGTTAAAAAGTATTTGGTATAATACCATAAAGAATGACTTCACTCCAGGTTGTCAGGTTGAATATCAACTCAGAGATAATAATATAATCCCTAAAGACACAGTGTGTATTTTTCTTCGATTGGCCTCGACAAATCTCATTGATGAATCCTTCGAATAGGCTAACACATCGATCAATAACTCCCGTTCTTAACAAAGAAAATATGAATATTTTGCCAAAATTTTTATACTTTCAACTCGATGCAATAAGTCCAACATTTATCTAATTTTTCGATTTCACTGAATGACCTTCGAAATATGTTTCTGTTTCAGCTATCCCTATTTTGTTTGAGCTAAATCTTCTTACACGGGCCATCGTTTTGATTTTTTGCAAAGAACCAGACATCGCTAGGAGGTCAGTTCTGGATAATTTGGTGGATGTGGCACTTTTTCAAACCCAAACTCGTCTCATTTTGCTGCTGTTTTTATTGACTGTTGACAGGTGTATTGTCTTGATGTAACATTTTTTTTCAAATTATGTATTTTAAGACAATTGTGACGTTCAAACTATATAACAAACTAATAGAATAATCACTATTGAGGGTTTTTTCCTATGTGTAAAGAAATCTATGAATAACATTCCATGAAAAATTGAGAAAATATGACCTTTCTATCAACATTTAATTCATTGGGCGGCTTTCTTCATCAATCAGTAGATTGTCGATTTATTTCCGGAGTAAAATGATGAATCCATGTATCATCAATTGGGATGTGGCAAAGCAAAACTCATTTTCAATACCCGTAAACAACTCCAGGGAACTCCTTGAATCATCTGTAGGTTGCTGTTTTAGTGATTACAATTAAATTGGAAAACATAGTTTTCATACCAAAAGTTCAGTTTTGTCCTTTCATAGCTCATTAGCTATCTCTTGCAATTTGACTTTTACTGAAGTTTATTTTGAGGGTCTTTCAACATTTTCCAGGATAACTGCCTCAGTTGGCCGGCCAGGGCATTCATCGGTTGGATGATTTTTTAGATCGCACAATTTCTGGGTAGAATTGTTTGTTTTTAATAAATGTCATTTATTTCTTTGATATAATTTTGTAACGGAGCATTAAATTAAACTATAATGTCAGATTTATATATTTTCTTTTTAAGTAACTTCTCCGATTATATATTTATGTGTGCTTTCAGTTTTGATGTTCATGATATATTTTAACAAATATTTTTTAGAAATTAGTTTCGCTTAATTCACTAAAAATCAATGATTAATCAACAAAACGTTTTTCATTTTCGGAAACTCCATTATAAGTATACGTTTCCAACAAAATCTGTATTTTTAAGTGTTGGCGCAATCTGGAATTTGCCCCGGACTTTGATCGATGTGTTATGTCAGTTTTATCCTTTAGTAATAAAATAATAAGAGAATAAAGCATCTACGTGCAGTTTGAAAAAGATTGAATACTTGTTTTTCATTCTATCGGATGATAAATAGGTTATCACTCCAATGACAATACGTACAAAAATACGAAAATACGAATGCCCAACATGCTAAAGGGAGAAAGTTAAGTGTGTTTGAGATAACTTCAAATACGTATCCCTAACTATTAAATATAGAAACACAAACACAGGTCCTAAGGCTACCGAATCTAAGGTGCTAAATGAATTTGCTAAAACAAATAGGATCTTATTATCAAATTTGATGCATTCATTCACTTAAGGAAAATCTAATGGCTACCTTCTATACTAAATAAAGCCTTGAATTTCATGCAAGTCACAAAATATATTTAAAAATATTATATTTTCGACATGCATATAAGAAAGAAAGGGATTTAAAGCCATGGTATCTTTATTGCAGGGAAGATATATAAATAGGTGAAAAGCAAGTCTGGAAGACATTAGCTCAAATATTGAAGGGTTTTATGAATTGTCTTATACAAGTTAATTTATGAATATTTTAAATGAATATGATTTTACTATAATTAATAAATCAGAAATTATATATATATATACTTACTTGTAAAAAAAATATCTAAGTAAATCAGATTAAGACTCTTTATAAATATCTATTTCCTTATTACTAACATCTAATTTACATTATATCATGATATCAAATGTCTGATTAAGTTTGCTTTAACATATTTTCTTCAAAATATAGAAAACAAAAATAGAAAAATAAAATGAAAGATGGCTGTTGTAGAGATATACAATATTGTAATACATGTAATGTCACTTGCTGAAATGAAGATTCATAAATGTTTGTTTCAAATTTACTTGACTTTGTTGGCTACTTGATTTAGGGTGTTCAACGGAGGGTCATTAAGTAATAAGTAATATGCATATAATATAAATGCGTATTTATCGTGGCTCTGCACAACAAAAAAGGGTAAAAAGAACTGTAATTTGATGTTTTCTTTCCGAGAGGATCAAAAAAATAGATATTGATGTATTGAAATCCCGTAACAAAAACATAATCATTAGTCGTGATTCTTCTGATATCAACACAATATATACATTATAGAATAACAATAAATCTAATTTAAATAAATTTACTATCGTTTGATCATTTCCGTATGAAAATGACAGGTTTGATCTTTTGTTTGTTATCATGCAAGAGCTCTGCATAATCATAAACAATGCTTAATGTGTTTAATGGCCTCATTTTTTAAGGTTCCTGGGATGGAAAGTGTGCTGTGTAAATGAATATTTACATTTTAACCCTTATAATTGAGCACCTTCAAACTTCAACACAATAATTAGCTATTAAAACATTTTATAATGATCAACTATATAAAATACATCAATATTTATATAATCTCAATAAAACATATAAGCCTTTATTAACTTTGTACGCTAGGAAGGAGCTCAACATCATTAAAATATTTTTGCAATAAACTTTCTCTTCATCCTTATTTAAGGAAACCCCTGATAACTAACGAAGCTTGATGCATCATCCTCGTTAAGGATATTTAATATAACATAAATGAAGGGTGTGATGACAAATAAAAATATGTTGTGATTCATTTTTTTGTATTTATGTTATATCCTAAATCAACTCTCAGAGACGACAGCCAATCAAAAGTCTAAAGAATAATAAACTTTAAATGTCAATCATGTTGAACATAATGCTTTTATCTCTTGTTTTTATTGTTTTAAAAATGACTTTCATCAAAATGATGTAAGGATATTCAACTTGAAGACAAAAAACACAAAGTCTTTGATAGAGAAAGATCAGATACATTGAATTTTAATTTTACAAGTAGAAGATAAAAATATATAATTATATTGGGTTCATAAGTGGGGACCCTTTAGCCATTTATCTATCCTTGGTTAACGTGCTACCTCAGTTAAAATATTTAATCAAAGTGGGTCATGTGAAATAATACACCCTTGAAAGAGAGAGGAGTACAGGATTCAATTATACAAAAAAAAATATATATATATATATACAGGGTCCCCCGACGAAATTGGTGCAAGATTAAAATTTGTGTAACTTAGTCATTTAGATAGACAGGAGGCCGGTAGGGTATATACAGTAGAAAGCTACTGGGTTAAGCTATACAGCCAGTTGATTCAAAGCACCATGAGGGAAGTATACAGCAATCTGGAGAAGATTATTTTCAGCGAGGAGGAACGGAGATGCGCCGTGATGGCAACCTTGGTTAGCATGATATCCAACTCTGGGCGTCAAGGTTGACTTCTATGCCTCTAAGAAGCGTCCAAAGACTGATGAAATCCCTGGAGAACTGCAAAGATCCACTTAAAGTGATTGGTAGGGAGCCTAGGCCGGATTGTCTACAAGAAAGGTCAGGGACATGGACTTGTGAACAAGGTCAGGAGATCATCGATGAAGACCCCACCCGCTCTTTATCGTCAATTGCTGAGGAGCTGGAGGTGGGGAAACAACAATTCAAATTGTGTGAAAGATGATTTGCGTTGCAGATCGTATAGGATGCAAATGGGTCAGATCTTAAACCCTGCAACCAAGAACAAGGAAGGAGATGTGACCTCCCAGCAGCACAGACCTTAATCCAATGGACTATTTTGTCTGGGCTATCTTGAAGGACAGACTAATAGACGTGCTCACAACAAGAAGGCCTCCTTCATCACCTCCATCAAGAAAGAGATAGTGTCCATGGACAGGGAGATGTTGAAGAGGGCCTGCGCCGCTTTCAGGGGCTGCACACAGAAAGTTATTGACTCCGAGGAAGATTATTTTGAATAATCCCATAGAAGACATCCTCACCTTTCAAATCAAAAGTAAACCTTTGGATGATAAATCCCAAAAATGATTGGTTGCATTCTATTAATTCAGAATTCAGTACAATCTGAGTTTACATCATATGATTCAGAGTCTGTATGACCTATAAGAAATCGATTATGAAAAAAAATAAAGTGTTTTTTTTAGACTAGCGTCAAACTATCCTCTCAAAATTTTACTTGTCTCTGAGGCATTTATAATCCGTTATATGCGTCATTTGTACGCGAGATATGTTTTTTAATGTACATATAACTCTCCACTTATTAAATTGACATGATTTAGTATACCAAAATATTAAAGCTGGTTTCCAAGCTTTCATTTAATATGTTTGGTGTTCTAAAAAATGCTATACTTTAAGAGAAATAAGCAAATACATTTTTGCAAGTATTCTCCCCAACAAATTGATCTTTTGATATGGGAATATACAATTACGCTTGATGACCACTGTTACCTGGATAGAAAGAGAAATAAAAAAGAGAAGCGAGAGAAGTGAAGCAAAATACTCTCTCGCAAATCTAAAAAACCACATTATTTTTTTTAATAACGATTTCTTATATGTCAATACAGGCTCTGAATCATATGAAAGTAAACTCAGATTGTACTGAATTCTGAATTAATAGAATGCAACCAAAGTCATTTGTGGAATCATCCAAAGGTTTACTAAACTTAAAATTACTATTTTACTCTGAAGCGAACAAGTCATCTTCTACAGGCGAGTGAAGTTAATTGATACAAAAAAGCTTTGAAATATGCTAACATTACACACTCATTTTTTTTTTTTTTTTTACAGAAAACTTTATTTTAGTGAAAAACATTAAAAATATGTCTGGTAGTAAATTAGATTCCTTTAAATTAATAATTATTATTGAAATCAGCACACCACCCTCTTTTCAAGAAATTTGCAGAGAAAACTATATTTTTACTAAATTTTAAAACTTTGACCTCGTTGTGCAACCCCGTAATGTTTGACCGATTTTGTTCAAAATTTGAATGTCGTATCTTTATCACCAAGAAAGAAACAGAAAATCCACAATGTGGCAACATTCAAACATTTTGCAAAATAAAACAGCATCTAATATATAATTATATCTATATATATAGATATATATATATAGATAGTGCCAGTGAGGCTTGAAGGACAAACAGTGACTCATAAGAATATTACAAACATAAATCTACATATTAAGGGTCCAGTACATCTGACTGATGATATTAGTGAGTCCTCAGCTTCCAAATCCTCACCACTGTACAGTAAGACAGGATATGTGGTATACGTATACAAAAATGCAAAAGTGGCGTCATAGGTTTTCCATAATCTACCTATATTTCTTAATTGTCCTTATTTGTGCTCAAATGTATGTTGTATATTAGTATAAAATACAAACATAGGTCATATTATAAACATGTATACACATATCACATATCTTACATATCTAATATCTAATTAACGTGAAAAGCTTCATTGAAAATAATAACTCAATTCCTTCGTTATGTTTTTTTTTCCTGTTTTGTTCGATAGAATTGCAATATCCGACTGGATATTGATAAGCAATATAGCGTGTAAATGAGTCACTCAAACCTAGGATCTAACATTGAGTTTGAACAAAAATGTACCTTCCCCTCTGTGGAGTCGAATCTGCGCCCTCAACATTGAGAGTTGATCACTGAGCTACACACACTTGGAATTTTTTCTGACTATTCGGCTTAGGATTTTTATATTTTTTTACAAAATATGGCCTTTCTAGAAGCGGAATAAATACTATATTAACTTTATATGTAATTTAAATTACATATTAATTTTAACTGTCTTTAGCGAAGGATGTCCTTTATTCTTAAGTGTATGGTTCTACTAGGTAAAGTGAGAGCATAGTATAAAATGATCGGTTTTCAATCTTATGTAATTTGATCATTTAAAAACTTTCTGTTATGTATTTCCATCAACATTTCCAAGGAGTATTAAAAGCACAAATATAAAACAAAAACTCCATTTCACTAGTGTATGCACAGTAATTTTAGTATATACTGTCGCTTAATTATAGTGTTGTTCCAGAGGCCCTTGATGACTTGCGTGAAATGATGACACAACTTCGTTCATAACCTCCCCCAGATTTGATGTTTTCAGAATGCTCGCCAAGAACAATCACAACATATGAGTTAAGTAACGATAAACTGCCAGCCTGAGTCAACCTTGCAAACCAACATCTCCATATT
>CP045900.1:17028788-17053524 GCA_013387185.1 Caligus rogercresseyi | reverse complement strand
TTTCATTCGAATCCGTTCTTACTTTTTGAGTTATCCTGCGGACAAACTAACAAACCAACAACGCCAGTGAAAACAATACCTCCTTCGGCGGAGGTAACAACACAAAACTCAAGACCTATTATTATATGATGCATCTATTACATATGAAATTATAAAGAACTTATTAACTTCAATTCTCGGTAGGCATTAAAACCCCAAAGTTAGGCAGTAAATTTAATAAAATAGGGAAATTTTTTCAAATTGAAATAAATGGAACGCAAAACTAATTGCGGCAAATGATTTGCATTCAATATATGAGCGTCTACTATTACGCACCATGAAAAGACTTCTCCATATAGAAATGAATGTCATGGAATCTACACATCCAATTACATTAAGTTGTTGCAGTCCTCACAGAGATTGAATACAAGTAGCAAAAAAATGATGCCTTCCTTTACAAAATAAGCGTACTTAATACTTAAGGAGTAGAAAAACATACATTCAACCCTAACGTCAATGGCGTATTATACACGAGTCTTAAAATACGCTAAGCTGCCTTATAAAGAACGTATCAAGCTCAAAATCCAAGATCCCAAGAATTATACACATATATATGTACAAAAAAAACTGTCTATAGTATTCTACATTTTTCCTCATAATTAGGACTCAGACATTATAAACCAATGACGTCAAGTTTTACGCACAGTTTATGTCTGCCTCTACATATATTACCTAGACATCTGAACCTTGGGGTTTATTATAATGAAGTGTCACATATACAATACGCAACACGTTTACAGAGCAACAAAAAAACCGCTCAAGACATGAATTTTTTTTTTTGCTATTCGTATTCTTTGACATCAATATAATTTGACATCATCAACTTTCTCCTCCTTCAATATGAGGCAAACGGAGTATAATGATGAATGTTCCTTATTGTAGATGATAATATTATATACTAAGTTGAGGGTGGGTCCACGTGAGAAGACTTGATACCCTCAAATCATCATCATCGTAGACTATACTACTACATAGAGAAGCTTTAATAAGCATCAGCCGTTGAGGGCGATGAGTGAGTGATGGGAATATAACATCTGTTTATGTGTATAATTAGTTATAGATATATACTGCGGGTAGGTAGGTAGTATGTATGTATGTATGGCATAATGACAATTCAAGGGCAGGGGGAATAGTATAGCAGGAAGAGGGAATAATAGTGTGTAGGGATCTGTATATAATAATATAAAGAGGATGGCAACAACCTTGACGAAGAACTATTTGTTATACATATTTAGTATATATGTTTTACAACATCCCAAGGAAGAAGAAGTTATCAAGAAGAAAGAAACAAAAGGCTGATAGGATGTAAGGACGTAGAAGGAGAGGCTGGATGGAAGGAATGATTTGAGCCAGTGATATATGACGCCAATGGTGGCGGCAAAATGAAGCCATATCAGGCATTTCTTATTAGTGGTCTATCGTACTTGACATATTGTCAGGCTTGAGAGTGTTCCACTTTTATGCCCTCTGCTCGGTACTTCCTCTTTTAACTGCCGTTATGGATTTTGAGCAATACAAAAATTAACTGAAACAATGAAATTTGAGGGAAAATAATGTCTTCTTTTTCATCGTTTAAATTAGAGTTATGATCGAGTAAATGTTTTTATGATATGGGATTCTGTACCTGAAGATTTCGATATATATAGATATATTATCAGAGCTGCGACTACCGAATGTAAATCGGTATTCGATACTACCGACGGTAAATTTCAAATATCGAACCGATTATACGATAGTCGGTAGAAAATACCGAATACCGTACCGATTGTCAATCGTTACGATATATTTGAAAGTATGACTTTTGTAGCATTCACATAGAGACATAAAGATAATGAGAGCTTATTCCCTTCAATAGCAGAGAAACATGGTTCAACTGTCGCTTTGCCCAAGCGCTCTCTTGTGTGAAGAACTTAAACTTTGAAAATAAAGAAACAACTATAACTTATAGTATTATAGAGCAGATACATTGATATACATTCAATATAAGCTTATGCTATGTATTGAATACTAGAGTACCTGAAAGTGCATTTAATATCGGACAATAAGAGACAGTAAATGAAAAAAATCTATAGCCTTCCATTTCCTACAAAATCCAAGTACATATATAATTTATATAAGATTAATATGTATTGAATTTCAAATAATCTCTAATAAATTATAACAATGATGTATTTAATTGTGCTTTGTTATAAACTGTCCGATATTAAATGCATATGAAGAAGTAAAAGCTGATACATAAATAAATTTCTCTCTCTTTCTAATCTACCGTACCGAATATCGATCGATACTGTAGATATATAATAAAATCTACCGAATACCGATATCGATCGGTATTCGGTATATGCCGAATATCGAACCGGCGGTAGATTTTTCCACTGAATCCCAGCTCTGATATATATATATATATAATACTTTAGATATCTTTCAAAACTAAGCATTCCATATGAATATCTTCTCACTACCATCATCGTTTAGATTGGAGCTATTGTCGAGTATTAGTTTTTCTGAGCTAGGATTCAATATATGAAGAATTCAAAATTCTGTAAAAAAATATTGTATTGCTAAATACAGATATATCATACGAATACTTTTCTCACCCAAATAAAATAAACATTTTAAACGAATATAACGCATTTATGTCTGCTACGATAATTCCTGGCAAAATTGTGTATTATTATTATTATCATTATAGTAGCCTAGAGAAGGGAAAATATTGTCTGTGTTATGGCGATTTAAAAATGAATAAGACTTTTAGCATACAGAGTACCCCATAGGCTGACACCCTGGGACCTTTTTCTAGAACGTAATTAGTTTAAAAGATCAAGAACAGCAATAATAATAAACACTTGACATTAATAAACCAGACTTCCCTCCACTCATTTCTGTTGTGAACATCAACTCAGATAGAATACCGGGATATTAAGTTTCGAATTGAGTTCAAGCATGAAGCTTTACTACTTGAGTACCTATACTATTATTATTGTCTACAATCTAACCATCATTACCTCCCTCCACTGACCCTCAACACCCCTAGATACTGTTATGTGTCTCACTTCCATAAGTAGTACACTAACCAACTTGATTCACATATTATAGAGACCTTCGGTTAAGGCCTACCCCCCCCCCTCCTAACATACATATTAAAAATAATAACATTTGAAAATATTACTGTTCTTTTCAAGGTGACTGACACTATCCAGACGTCGCCATAGAGAAAAGGAGTGACTTAAAAAGTCATCTACGTCACAAGGAAAAAAATAGATGGCAGGGATAATTATTATTATTTTTACCTGCGAAAAAGTTTATTCATCTCTAAAGTGCAGAAAGTTCGGCGACTCCTCACCAGAGGTTAATGGTTAACAACTTTGATTGATCTTATTGAAAAGATTATTCAAAAACTACCAATATGCTTATTCATATCCCCATGAATGACCTTCCACCTATCCAAATATATGTCGTTCACGCTAAAGCGTTAAAGTATAGAGCATGGGAAAAAGTAAACAAAAAAATTGGCCAAAGTTTTGGTAATTTCCTTTAACGTTAGATGTCGTTGTCCATGACGTTACAATCCTATTTAAAACCGGTTTAAAGGGATTAATTTGATGATTTGAAATATATCGAATCACTACAAGATAAAAAAACGTCTCCAAATATAAATAATAAAGGACTGTTATTATTTTCAAAGAGCTCTAGCATCAAAGCAGCGCCCCTGTCGGACTAAAGAAGAACTAAAAATTGGCCAATTCCTTTTGGGGAAAAGGAAGAATTTTATGTTATGCATGCGCTACTTTACTTTAACGCTTTAGTTCACGCAAGTTAACCAATAAACATGATTTTTTTTTTCCTTCTTATTTGTCAGCTCTATTCTTTATTTTATATACCGATAGACAGAGTGATGATCCATTTATCGTCAGATAGAAGCAAACGAAATAGAGATTGAACAGTTGCTTTATTCAATTAATTGGTTGAATAATAGGAGGAGGTCATTCAAAGGATTTGGCAATAAAGGCGTCATGGAGTTAGGCCACTGAAGAAGAGACATTATTCTCTCTCTGAATTACTGATGCTTATTCCTCAAAGGCCGGGAGTGAAGTAGGGCTGTCAACGAATATTCGAAGTTCGAATTCGAATAGTATTCCAAAAAGCGAATGCGAACGTGAAAATTAATATTCGAATGTTAAAAAACACTCCCGCGGTACAAGCGACAAATAATATTTGAATGTGAAAAAAAACCCTTCAGTGATCGAAAATAAGCTATTTTCATGATTATATGCGTGCGTTATTGAATTGAAATATTATATAGGCTATATATGATGATTTAATAAACAGATTTTAACCATGTTTTTGCCGCATTATTGCCGTATATGGGCTACACGGCAAATGCGTAAAATGGGCAACCAGATATTCGAATAGTTCGAATTCGGGATTTTTTTCAAACGAATATTCGAATATAATTTTTGATCTATTTTGACAGCCCTAGAGTGAAGTGATAATACTTTGTAGTATAATGCCAACTGCTTCTGGATTATTATTATTATTATCTCTTCTTTTCTGTCAAAAAAAACACTACTTTAAATATATATATCTATATATAAATATCCTACGAAAGACTTTTACTTCACTTCCTCCATAATGACGTCACTGCCTCATATTTTCTTAATGGAGACAAGTGGTCTATAGAGTTTCTTCCTTTCTAGTATGATAAACATTCTACGAGGTTGCACCATTTTTTTTTTCATTATTATTATTTGTGATGACGAGAGGTAAAGAAGAAGACATAAAGGGAGAAAAAAAGGAGTAGTTTGGTGTGACACGAGTGCCGAACGGGCCTGAAGTTAGTCAATAAAGAAACAAAGACGACGTAGTAGTAGTAGTAGTACTTCTCTCTTGGGCCAGTTCGACACACGCAGACCATCAAGGAGGGAGAATAATATAGACACACACACACAGCATTGACATAAGTCCTTCTTCAATTATTATTAGTATAAACAATAGACGATCCATCCCCACCAAGTCCTCATCTTGGATTCTTCTCCGTGTGTGTGGTGCCTTCAGTCCAACAATGAGCAGTAATTGAAGAGAGAGAAACGGACAGAGGAAGATTCTATTCCTATATAGGCTATAACTAAGCAGGTTATTTATACAAAAATTCATCACTCTACGACTGTAGGTATTTATATATAAATAACATTTTTATCATATTTATTGATTTACGTACACCCGTAGAGAGATGAGAGTTTCTTTTTAATTTTATTATAATATGAGTGGAATTAGGTTGATGGTTATATAGGACATTTTAAAGCAAATTACCTGTATGGAAGTTTCATGTTTGTATAAATTGCTTGGCGTTTCATGTCATAAAATAAATACATTATTAGTTTATTTCATTTCTACTACATATTTAGCCATTTGTGAGTATATTGATATGATATTTAAATGCGTGTAGCAATGGTGCTATGATAATAGAATAAAGGTTAATATCAAGTACAATATTGATAAATGGGCAAATGCTTAAGACTTTTGAGACTATTTCTTGTACTTAAATTAAATCACGGTCTTTGGCACAGTGCATTAGATTAAACCATATTGTTTTCCTATATATAAAACATTTCCCCATATATTTATGCGGGAACATTAAATAAATGCTTTGTTTATATTTTTTTCAGAGCAACAGTATATTTTCTGCCTTAATTGAAGTCCTTTTATTCGCCTATTTATGGTCATAATAATAATATAATCGACTGTATCCAGGTTGTCAACGCTGAACAGCTGTCACAATATCTATTATTTTAAAGCACCGTTTTTTTAATATCTGTATTTCTTCGAGAGCCTGCTTATAATGAAAGGATGCTCCTATTACTAAACAATCGTTTCAAGCGTCATGAAAGCTGGTCAACTGTCAATATCCCTGATATTTAAGCACTGACAGTCCTGCTTATAATTACGGATCCCGAATATACATTTACAAATTGTCATTCATTGCTTTTAGGGTCTGTCATCTTCTTCTCTGTGTGTACAGCCTGGTATTCTCAGAATGGACGAAGAGATTTGCACCCCTCCTCCCCCGACGTCGCTTCGTCGATGTTCCACTCCGCGCCGAAGGTCCAAAAACCCTTCATCTTCCTCTTCTTCCCGTCCCCGCCTCTCCACCAAATTCAAGATGAAGAAGCCTTCGCCCGCTCCGGCACGCGTCCGTGAGCGGATCCTGGAGGAGGCTCCCGAGATCCTTGAGGACCTCTTGGAGCGCGTCATGAGTAACTCCTCTGCCATGGTACACAACTCCGTCCAGGGCGCCTCAGACATGGTTCACTCCGTGGCCATGCGGATCCGGGACTGGAAGGTCCTCCACTTCACGCACCTCCCCACCTGGATGAAGGACAATGAACACCTCCACTTCGGGCATCGGCCCGAGCTGCAAAGCTTCATGGAGTGCTTCCGTTCCATCTTCCGGATTCACACTGAGACGGGGAACATCTGGACACACCTCTTGGGCTTCATTGCCATGATCATCGTTACTGTGATCTTCTTCAAGGACCCCCTCTGCGCGGCGGCCTGCTCAGTCAATCTCCAAGACAAGCTCATTTTCCTCTGCTTCTTCATCGGAGCCATGGTTTGCCTCCTTTGCTCCACGCTGTTTCACACCGTGAGCTGCCACTCAGAGTCTATATCTAGCCTCTTCTCCCGCATCGACTACGCGGGGATCGCCGTGCTCACAGTGGGATCCACCATTCCATGGATATACTACGGCTTCTACTGCGAGTATTACACTCGACTCACGTACATGATCGCCGTCATCGTCCTTGGGGTACTCACCATCGTACTAACCATGTGGGAAAAGTTCAACCTGCCCGACTACCGCGTCTATCGCGCAGGTACCTTTATCGCCCTTGGCGTCATATCCGGGGTGCCCTGCTTTCATCACGTCATCTACTTCGGCTGGCGTCAGGCCATACTAGAGGCCTCTGTCCACTGCACCATCATAATGGCGGCTCTATATATCACGGGGGCCATTCTCTACGCCGCAAGGATTCCCGAGAGGTTCCTACCGGGGAAATGTGATATCTGGTTTCAGAGTCATCAACTCTTTCATCTCCTAGTCGTGGCTGCTGCCTTTGTTCACTACAGGGGGATATCGGAAATGGCCATATTCAGACTCTCACAGGAGAATCAGTGCCAGACGTCTCCACCCTCCGTTGTCTTTGAGTAGGACAACCCTAGCACCAATAATAAATAGTCTTTGTAATACAACAACAACAAAAATTAGGAATTCTATTTTTTGTACTTAAATAAAACTTAGATATCAGGGAATTTATACTTCTATTTGCGCTACAACAACTACAACTATATTATTGCCTCAGGCTCATTTTGATATTGCGTTTTTATATTAAATCTAGTTCATTTAGACACTCTATGGTACAATGTTATATTATTATTATTATTCAGATACATGAGATTATTGTTAAATACCTTTATATAAATAGACCACACCGACACTTTTAATATTATTATAAAAAATAAATACATACTTTTAATACGAAGAACTCTTAAAAATAAGTTATTTGAAAGGGAAAACATAAGCCAATAGGGATATCCGTTGGTGCAGCTGCTTAATTGCTAAGTAGCATTAAAATATATGTGGCTATCAGAGTTGGGATTCGGTACCGCCGATTCGGTAGATTTATTATAAATCTACCGAATATGATCGATTGCGGTTTATGAGAAAAAAGAGAAATTTATTTATGTATCTGCTCAGTGACTTCTTCATATGCATTTAGTATCGGACATTTTATAATAAAAGACAATTAAATGCATAATTTGTTATAATTTTTTAGAGATTATTTAAAATTTAATACATGTGTTTTTATATATGTTATGCACTCGGATTTTGAAGGAAATGGAAGACAAAAGCAAATCAATTATTTCCTTAAGTGTCTTGTTTGTCGTCCGATATTAAATGCACTTTCAGCTCCGTAGTTTATTTACTTTTCGAAGTTCAACTTCTTCACACCAAGATACGCTTCCAGTTCTAAATACCGATTTACATTCGGTAGTCGCAGCTCTGACGACTATGTATATTAATAAAATATGGCATTTTTACAGTGGGCCAAAGATTTTGTAGTATTTTTCGGACATAAAATAATAAAGTCTTTTCGAAATATAGAAATGAAAAAATATATATGTTATATGACGGCATTATTAAAACTTTGTGCATGAAAGTAAATCTAACATTCCTTTGGTTTCCAACATATTTTGAGGTAACTATCGAAATTAAAGCCCTAAAAAGGGGACTCCTACCTGGGATTCCTTAAACTTATGCCCATTGAATCTTACAGGGATTAAATATTTTGGCGGGGCGCATATTTTCTATTGTTTACGGTTTAATGAACCAATCGTGTGCGAGTAACTCCATCACTCATAATGTCCCTCCAGCCAATCAAGTATCTGCATTTCATGAGCTAAAAAATTAAGATTTTTTTAACTACATCTCTTAAAATTTTACTTCAATACCTTTACTCAAAATTAAAAATGTATGTGAACTGTCTTGTTAATATATATGAAATATTGATCGAAAGAACGTGGATTTGGAACATTTGATCTAGTTTCTTTAAACATGAAGCACTTTTGGTTAAATTTGTTTGAATAATTCATTCTTATCTTTGATATCCTGCTGATATGCCTACATTGCCTGTTTCTTGACACAATCTACGTTCTAAAGAAACGTACATTTTGTCCTCTAGACTTAGTGATAAGTGAATCACGTTATGTGGAGCAAATATATTTCCTCTTATGGATTTAACGATAAACAATGATATTTTTTAATAATAAAAAAGCACATTTAGCAACCATGTTCGTTAAAAATGGAGGGGAAACTTACCTATAAATCGAAATACACTCTGTGGATAAAGTAATAACGTAGGGGTCCAGATGGATAAATTTATTTACTGGGGAGAGCCACTGAATCGGAGGCCGCTTTGCAATCCCTTCTGAGGTAACAAACATACCAAGACCGAGTTGGGCGTTGAGAAGAAATTCCTCCTTAAAAAAATTGAGAAATACAGATCCATATGGTATTTTAATTTCTTAATACGTTCGATAACATAAAACACTCGTATGTGAGCGACAGTGAATTTTCTAGTTGAAGGGCATCACACCATTGGAAGAAAGTGCTGAAAATGGGTCACCACTTACCAAAGACAATTTTTTTAAAAAATCTTCAACAATTAGCTAAAATAATTGTTACAGAAGAAGTCAAAATGATCAGTTTTTATCAGTATAAATATTATTTGCTTGCATTTTAAAAAAAGGAACTCCACTGTTGTAATACATTATATCCAATTGTTTGATCGTGCATCTATTGTAATACAATAATAAACAAGTAGCTAATAACCACGTCACTCACATAGGCTTGATCCTTGGAATGAGACTTATTTTTTATTATTTTTTATTAAATACCTTTGAGTGTTTCCATGAAATTGCTTGGACAAATAATGGTGACCATTTTACAATAATGTTTTTTATTAGTATTTATATTATTATGGCAAAAAATATATTTCAAATTATTTGTTCGTTATTATATAATTCTGATAAATTTAAACTTTTTTAATTTCAACCTATCAACTTCTTTATGATGTTGTATATCAAGGGACATACCTCCTCCTTGGTTTGATCTATTTGATGTCGACTTCTGCCAAAATCAAGGAATAATATGGGCTTATGATTATTTTTTATGTTATAAATTAAGTCATGACAAAATAATTTCCTACTTTAACTATTTTAATCCTTTTTTCAAATACTCTCCAGGAAATCACATTAACAGAACTGCTGTTCAATCAATTGAACTACTACTCGTGAAGGAAGATATTTATTTTCTAGTACATTCCCCTTGGTGTTCGTAATAACTATAATCTTTTTCAGTAGGTAAAATCCAATTTTACTTTTTTGTATCGTCAGAGAATGATACCAATGTATCGTCAATTTGGATAAAAAATTGTTCCTCTATTTCATTTGTGTTATGTAGTATTGGAAGAATACGTTCAAAGGAATCGTTAATCTAATTGATCGAGGTCGATGAGCAAAGTTTATTTTTGTTGTTGTTCTGAAGGTTAAATTATTATCCTTCAATGTATTTTCATGCTCCTTTTCTTTCAACAATCACATTCTTGAAGAAAACAATCAAGCGTGGCATTTCATGGACTGATGGATTATATAGGTGTATATATATATATATATATATATATATATTATATATATATATATATATATATATATATATATATATATATGGATGCTCTTCATAGAGGCATTGGACGTCATTGGTGGCCTACCTTGGATATGCGAGATATCCCGGGCAAGACATCGGATCCGAACTCAAAAAGGTCCTGCAGATCTCCAGACGTGTAGTTATAGAGAACATACTTTGTCCCAAGGGCAGCCAGAACGTAAGCCCCGTCCATGGCTAGGGAGGATATGAGCTCTGGAAGCTCTTTCGTCTTCTCGGTGCTGATGCTACCCTCCGTAATCTTGCTTATAACCAAATGTTTCTTCTTTGCTGCACATATCTATTTTAAAGGGAAAAGAATATAAAAATATTTAAACTACATCACTTTTCGTAGTGGACTACCGCACCCCCTTTTTCAATCACCCTCTGAGCCCTTACATGTGAACTATATTTTCTTTATGACCAAATTGCATCGTTGATTGAAACCCATGTTTCTAATATCGGTCAAATATCTATATTTTATCTTTATAAAAATGCTTTATGGTATAAATTTACAAAGTAATGTAAGGAAAGGAAAGAATGAAATTTCTTGAATTGTATAAAGGCAAATATTTTATTTGACCGATATTAGGAACATAAGTTTAAAACACAAATGCAAATTTGTCATAAAGAAAATATAGTTAACTTCATAAGTGGACTTGAAGGGATAATAAATATAAGTTACGGGGGATAAAGGACACGGGGGGTGGTTGCCAGGGGAAGGTAGTCATAAAATCATCACTTTTTGCTATAAAAAAAATAAAGTTATACTTCCTTAATTCTGATTTAAACATTTTCCTAATTTTAATTATACCTGATAAATACTTTTATGTAAAACTTCCCTCGCTACAATACGACCTTTTATCATATTGAAGGCAATTTTTGGGTGATTGGATCGCATGATTTTTAAAGGCTATGATCCCTATATCTTTATATCGAAGTGAATATTGAGTTACAATTTTGTTCGGATAACAATTCCTTGGGTGATCATCCCTCACTACCTGGTGGGTTTTTTAATCATTCAAGTTCGTCGTCTTCTTGCATTACCTGTATTGCAAATGGATCGTCATATCGCGGATTTGCATTCACTGTCATTAGGGAAATTCCTTTCATTCTCAGAGTTTTATTAGAGGCTTCCGTGAGGGGAACACTCAATGCCATCAAGGAAGAATCGGAGAGGACCAGGAGCTTATTAAGGGCAGATGCCGATCGAATGTACGTCACGGGGGAATTCTAGTTTGTTTAAGGAAAAATACAATGTATTTTAATACAAAAATAAAAATTTGTTAATGTCTATGCTTAGAATATATATTTTAAGAACAACATAATATGAAGGTACATTGAATTACAAGTTATGTCCGATTTGCAAGCATAGTTGAGTTTTGGCTTGCCTGCAGTTTTTAATGACGTCAAACGGGCAAGCGGGAAGAATGCATAGAGATATAAATATATGAGAGCTGATTCCCTTCAACAGCCGAGAAACATCGTTCAGATGTATCTGTGTGTCCAATATAAACAAAGTAATTTGTACTACGTCATCGTAAGCTGATCATAGAGATATATTCTATCTCTATGCTCAGCTTACGATGACGTAGTACAAATTAATTTGTTTTTATTGGACACACAGATACATCTGAAAGGAATTAGCTCTCTGTATCTTTTTATCTCTATGGAAGAATGTCATGGGTAATGTTGTTCTTTTCCGTTCACGTCATCAAAAATCTATTCTTACAATAATTTATTGATGTCGCAAAAAATAATAACAAAATACTGGCCTGTCCATTAAAATATGAAGTATACCTTCCTGATATTCTACATTTATACCTTTCATAAAATAATTTAAATGAAGCTTCAAAACGAATAATAATAAAAGGTACGGAAAGTTATATTGAGGTGACACAAAATTAATTTTGCAATGGTTAGCTTCCCTCATAATTAAATAAAGAATGACTGCAAATAGCTAATTTATTTATTAATATTTACCTCAGAAGTGATTTGCTTCTCAAAATCCAGGATGAAAACTCATTAATTGCCTTATACTCTCGAAGATATCCATCTGAGCTACCAATATATAAAGTATTTTCACAAAGCTCAAGAGACTCGATCTGAAATATGAATTATTATTATTTACATAAGTCATTAATTATAAGCTTCTTTATCATTTAAAATTACAAAAATGAGGAAGAATGATTTGATTTGAAATTAAATAATATTTTATGGAATATCTCAAGTGAAAAAACTTTTTAACACTTTTTTGTTGTAATTATAAGGTCATGAAATTAGAACTGTTATACTCGTCGCAGCAGTCAGGTTTACATATTTTAAATTAATAAAATAATTTAAAAGTAATGTGTTATTTGTTTAAAATAAACCACAGAAAAAAAACATAAAATATTTCAATTCTTATAAAGAAATAACTCTTAACTATAATTTAAATTTCCCAACAAAAAGGGAAATATCAAACCAATATCGACAATCAGATTGGCGATATTAAAAATATTATATATATGTATCAGGAAACGACCGGGTACCCGGCCCGTCACTTTTTTGGAGATTCTTTTCTAAAAAACGTCATCACTTTTTTGGTTTTTTTTCTAAAACGCCGTCACTTTTTTGGAGATTATTTTCTAAAATAACGTCGTCACTCTTTTTGGAGATTATTTTCTATAAAAAACGTCGTCACTTTTATATATTGCACAAGAAAATATCTTGTCAGACTATCATTTGTATTCATAAAAATGTTGAAGTCGTATGTTTATATTGTTTGTTTATTTATATAAATGTAGGATCCCCAATTACGAATGGAATCAAGCCTTTAATCACAGGTGGAATCCAATTATCGATCTTAGCATATTACGCCCTATAACAACCAATCCCTTTAGCCATGTTATTTATTCATTTACCCACGGGAAGTAGCCTAACAGTAAGTGGCCAATGCTACAGTTTCTAAGCGTTATTTGCTTTATATCTCGGGGATGTTGGATAAAACGTATGACTTATAAGACGTTTATAAAGAAACAATGTTTGAATGATATGAGGTGCTTACTCCACTTTATTGTGAAAACTTTTTTTTGGTCTTAAGAACTTATGTCTTACACTTTTCTGTCAGCATTCCATAGGATATAATATTATATTAAAGATAATTATGATAATATTTTAAGAAAGTAAGTAAAACAAGAATAATATAAAATGGAATATTTATACTTATTAAGCATTGCTTATTAAATAAAGTACTTTCAAGATGTCAGGGATGATCATATATGATTAATCTGATCCAAATCCTTGTTACCTTAGTCCCCGTGGAGGCAAAGGAGGGCAGCTTATCTGCATGAGTCTTTAACTCAAAGACTTTCGACATTTCGCCGTCTTATGAGAGGAACTACGGCGGACGAAGTCGATTTTTTTCTAAATTGAAGGACTACTATTAATAAACACTTCTCCGTAAAGGAACACCCATCAAAACAAATATAAAACTACGGAAGAATAATGTTGTGTTTTGACGTCATGGTTACGTCATAGTCCAGGAACTGCAATGACGTTATGATTTTTTATTTTGTTCGATTTTTTTCATGGCAATGATATTATTACTAGGAAGAAATGGCCGAGGAACAGACAATCTGGGATGAATGGCTAAGTGAGTATTTGAGTACAATACACCTAAGTTTTGTACACACTATTTCTCACCCAAATTGACATAGCATTACCAACAAATATATATATTTATATATCAGCTGGATTCGGTAGAAAAATCTACCGCCGGTTCGATATTCGGATATACCGAATACCGATCGATATCGGTATTCGGTAGATTTTATTATATATCTACAATATCGATCGATATTCGGTACGTAGATTAGAAAGAGAGAGAAAATTATTTATGTATCTGCTTTTACTTCTTCATATGTATTTCAATCGGACAGTTTATAACAAAGGACAATTAAATACATCATTTGTTTAATTTATTAGGCTGTGGATGATTTTAATACCGACTTGAGATAGAAAGAGAAAAAACTGAAAACATAGAGACATCTCTCTGGCCTCTCTTTTATTATAGTATTAACCTCACAAACCTCTCCCTTTTTCATAACAGATTATTTACTAATTATTTTATTACTTTTTACATTTATTACAAAAAAAATCAATACATTTTGATGCGTTGTTTCTTTTATCTTCTAGGGGCAGACCGCCTGTCTGTCTTCCTCCTTCACTTTTGTCGTCAAATCGGCCAGAAAAATGCTAAGAGAATTAATAAGCTTTGAGAGGAAGCCTAGAGAGCCTTCCGTGACGAGGGAGGCATTGAACTACTTACCATAAGAACAAGTCAGTCCCGACAAGAGACGATGGAGTTCCTCTCGTCGAGGAATCCTGTCGAATAAGTGACTCCGGACACAGGGGGAACTCCGTATCAAGGTTCCTCCTCTAGAGTTAAATAACTCAAGCTGTTTCATGTAACGTAATAATAATAATAACAGCTTTGTTATGAAAAAAGGGAGAGGTTTGTCAGGTTTAATACTATAACTTATATAATCATTATGCACTTGGATTTTGTAGGAAATGGGAAGGCAATAGCATTTTTTTTCATTAACTGTCTCTATGTCCAATATAAAATGCACTTTCAAGTACTTAGTATTCAATGCATACCATAAGCTTATATTGAATGTCCATTTATGTATCTGCTCCACAATACTATAAGTTATAGTTGTTTATTTATTTTCGAAGTTCAAATTCTTGACACCAGGGAGCGCTTGGGCAAAGCGACAGTTGAAGGATGTTTGTCTACTATTGAAGGGAATAAGCTCTCTCTATATCTTTATGTCTCTATGTGAATGTTACAAAAGTCATACTTTCAAATATATCGTACCGATTGTCAATCGGTGCGGTATTCGGTAGATTCTACCGAATATCGTATAATCGTTTTGATAATTGAATTTATCGTCGGTTAAATCGAATACCGATTTACATTCGGTAGTCGCAGCTCTGATATATATATATTTTTTTTTGCAATTAGTACTAAATGTTTGTATAATACTTAGGTGCATTCCACTCAAATACTTGCCTACTCATGTATTTGAGTCATTTTACCGTTCCATCTTGTGTCGTTTCTCCGTGGTCCTTTTTTTCTTGAGTGATTTCTATCTAGGCCGTATTTTCCTGGGTCATTTCTTCTGGACACACATTTCAATATTATTTAAATAATATAAATTACTAAATCATATTTTCTTGTGATATTACCGCTGAAAAAAAGCCTTTAGATTTTATGTAACGTATTATACATTAGATGCCATCAAAATCCTCTATTTTTTTTCGACGAAAAAATGTTTGAATGGAAAATATAATGTATTCTTCTTCTTTACTTTATTTTTAGTCACTTAATGTATAAGCATTAAGTTGATACTATATGTATTTTTTGTGTTTGTTCGTTGGATTAACTAAATAATTCATAACAAATTAGTGTAAATTAAGTTGTTCATCGTTCTTATGTTATGAATAGATACAAAAGAAGGGAAGGAATTCGTTTTTGATGAGTAAAATTGTTTATCAAAAGGGAATATACAATTTTAAAAATATTTTTCCTACACCGTTAATAAATAATAATCTTTATTCGGACATGATCGGTTCAAAGAGTGATAATTATAGTAAAGCGGTTGGCTATAATTAACCACTTCACATGTGGCAATTAAAGAGAAGTATAGCATCCTTCACAATGAGTTGTCTCTGTTCTTGGGCATCGAACCTTGTCGTTGACGAATCGTTTAAAGTTTCCCATCTAATATAACCTACTAATATTAATATAATGAAGCAACTGAAATCAGTCAAATAAGATATGTATTTTTCATTTCATCGAGTTTAGGACTAGCGTCCCCCGTTACTAATATTTCTTATCTCTTAAAGTCCACTTATGAAGTTAATTATGTTTTTATGACAATATTGCCTTATTATTTAATCCTATGTTCTTAATATCGATCATATTTTTTTAAATGACCGATATTAGGGACATAGTTTTCAAACACTTACGCAAAAGAAAACATAGTTGACTTTATATGACTGTTTGTAAAAAATGACTTTTAGGAGAAGTTTTTATTCAAAAAAAGTATTTTACCTACAATAAGATATTAGAAAAACTAAAATGTTACATGAAATAAATTTTAGCAAAAGACAGATAGGGCCTAGAGATTATTTTAACATTTAAGAATGGCAAATAATAACTATGTAGGAAATGCTCTTATTCAAAAATCCTTATTTCATAAATATTTTAGTCAAATCGAAAAGGGAAAAGAACATTTTAGAACGAAAACTTAAAGCAAATGTCATAATTAAAGTTTTAAACTTAAATCGGCTTGACCCAATGTTATACTATTTGAAGTTCATAATAGTTACCAATATGCTGTCTCTGGAGAGTATATTCGGTAGGAGGGAATATGCCGTTTCTGTGGGAATTCATCGAAGACATATATAATCATTTTCTGTACGAGTGTCCCTAAGTGGATATTATTTTAGGCCAATTGAAGATATGCTTTTATTAGAATTTTAAATTCATTCATAATTCAAAAGATTTTGTTTATTTATATGTAGGCAACAACCTGAAAGAAGTCAATTTGATTACTACAAAAGCACAGCATATTTTAAACATATGCAGGAGTATGAAAACTCTTTTACTCCAAGATTTTAGGCCAATAATCGATAATATTTTGACAAGAGTATGCCGTTGAAGTTTTTAATGAAATCATTATGAATAAAGATATACCTTAAGTACGATAAAGAAAGAATAACATAAAATCTTAACATTTATTTGTCCTTTTAACTTCAGAAGTCCAATTTTATTCATTTAAATTCCAATCCATCAACCTTTCAGTGTTTTATTTTTGTTGTCTATACTGATAATATAATAATTGTTTAAAGTTTCATTTGTTGGTTACAAAAAAATATACATTTTTTTGTACACAAAATAATTTAAATAATTGCCAGAAAAACACGTTTTATCATTTATTTTATCAAAATACGCTCTTGAGTAAAATCACATAAAGAGTAGAGATAGAAAAAAGTTGGTGCTATTTGAAATGTGATTGGCTGAAAATAGAGGAGAGGAAAAGAGAGAAAAAAACAAGTTTACATTATTTGCAACAAAAAAAAATTGCTTTTAAATCTTCCTTCAATTTTCTTAAATTGTACATTTTCTTTAAATATGTAATTTGTAGAAAATATATTGATCAGTTGTTTTAAAACACATTTTTTACTTTGATACTAAGTTTTTCAGCAATAATGCATATTCATATTGTACGTATCAGCATCGATTTTAAAATTAAGATTGTATTTAATAGAACTATGTAGTCATAATACTGTTAAAACGGCTGAGAGATTCAGGCCCAGTAGTTCGGAAACGAGCAATATACAAAAAGTATATATATATATTAGATTCATATATTAGATTTACAGTTTGGACACACTACAATGTTTTGGGTTTTTCTGATAAAACATTACATTGGTTAGCGTATGGTGTATTTATTGGCAAAAAAACTCTTCATAAAGAGAAGATGCGCTCAATGAAACTAAATTTACATCGTAGAAGGAAAAAAAATGTGTCTTGGTTAAAGCAAAAAATAATCAACATTATGAACATGTATCCGAGAAAATTATGAATGATTGCACAACTGTTGGTTTGACATCTACGCAGTTATCTTGTAGGAGGAAAAAAATAGATGGAACCAAAAAAATGATAGTTAAATAGATACTGGTAGATTCAGTAGATGTATAGATTCAACGCCGAAAATGCCTTCCTATGAACAAATGCAGGAAGATACCAAGAACTTGGGTCGAGCACTGTCACGGAAGTGTAACTGTTGCACAGAGCTCTTGTGCCTCAAAATCCTTTTAGGCCTGGCATTGATCGTCATCATAGGTCTTTCCATCGGCATATCTCTAAGACCAAATGGACCATCCGGCCACCATAGCCACAATAATTCCATATTCGAAGATGACTCGCCTTCTTGCCCACCCTAAGAGGAGAACTCCTTCTTTCAGGGGTGGATTCAAGCTTTGAGGGATTTCGACAGAGCCTCATATGTAAGAGTGGCTACTCCCCTTTTCCAAAGGACATTCAATGCATACGTCAAGAGGGATCCCTGCGTTGGAGTCACTTACCGTCTGCATACTGGATAATCCAGACATAGAACATTTTGGAATAGCGTGTGCCTGGGAAACTCGAGTGAAACGACCTGTAGCATGATCTGTAAGAACAACTACATCCCCGTGGATTCAGAGCCCTACTCATGCTCAGAGAGTCCTTGCCCAAGAGTAAATTTCCTCGGTGAAAAGGCTCCTCCTTATTGCTTTCTTTGTGATCAAAAGTGTGATGATCTTAATGGCCTTCCCAGCAAAGCCCTGCATGCAGAGGTTCTAACAGATTTAGGCTGCTCCTCAGAGTGTAGCAATGTCATCATTTCACCAAGGGGAACTACTCATCTCGACTCATATTTGTCCATGGTCTATATAGCCTCGTGGGAGAGCACGGTGGATATCCCCTTTACCAGAGGAAAATCAACTCCAACTACTTTCATAATTCTAAACACTACGAATGGTTAGTGGGAAATAATTTAAGTGAACATATCGGTATGTTTCGAGTTGTCTCCAACACCCGGTCTTCCCTCAACTGTCCAGGGAAACTGAATGATGAGGACATAAATTTCTACTACTACGATTATATTTCGACCGACGACCAGGGATGGAAGAAGGATGATCTACAGATACATTTTGAGTGTTGGAGCGAAAAGAAAAGGATTGAATTCACCTGTCCATGTCGAACCTATAGCATTATGTATTCATCCCTTAACTCAACAAGTCCTCCCTCTAAGTTGGCGAACTACATAGGGAAATACACTATAAACACTTATCTTGCTAGAAAGTACAACCACTTGTCTCAGGTATATGAGGAGCCCATAAAGCATTATTCCCTGTACAGCAATGACGGTCACTTTCAGGTTTGGACATTGGGCGATGAGTCTGGGACTGGGTATGCCGTTGGTTACCTCGATTCTCCGTCAGGTGGAGACGTGAAAACATGTCCGGACCACAAAGGGCTCACTTGGGAGTGGTACAATGCAACAACGCCAGAGGGCCTAAATCATTACGTGAAAGACCCCAACTTGTTTATAAAATGTATTGATAAGATGTAAAGTTGTATTTTACCTGTGTCATTTATCGGTCAAATAAAACATATAGCCGATATTAGGAACATATGTTTAAGACACAAAGCAATATTGTCATAAAGAAAACATATATAATTCATAAATGGACTTTAAGGATATAAATATGAGTAATGGGGGGAGGGTTGTTTGGAAGGTGGTAGTCCTAAACTCATCTTTTATGTGATATTAGGAAAAACGGTAGGGAGAATGGTCAAAATTGAAACTGAATGCGATGAAACTCAGAAAATGATAAATTTGATAATATTTATCACATGAATCAAATAAAATATATTGGGTTATTTTCACACTAATTAATACATTTATTATATATTTATAAAATTATTCTTGTTTAATTAATTGTGATTGAGATATTTTAATCAATAAGTACTTCGTGTCGGCTATCAAAATTGTTCAAAGTCATGGAAATATTTTATAATTGCATGTATGTGAAATAAATATGCTAATTATTATTTATTTTTTTAGCCCTTAAAAACTCACAGGCTTCAATGGAATTGATTTGCTTGACCATTTTATCATTACCATTTGTTCTGGATATCCTTATAAATATAAATATATTCCGACCTTTCCTTCCTTTAGTTTATTTGACTTAAATCGTTCATTTTTTTTATCTAGTCCACTTTATGCTCCTGTTTATCAATTTGTTTAGTTATCGTTCACTGTAGAAAATATTGAAAGGGGTGAAATTAAATTTTGAAATCCTCCTTTTGTTTGTAATTAATAAACTTGGACGATTTAAAAGTTGCTTTTTCGCCGTATCATTTCTTTTTCAAATTCAAGCTATTGCTGACTAACGATCCATGATTTAAGAGAGAGGATCACCAATGAATGATTATTCAAAAGCTTCCTATATAACTCCTTTTCTAATTGTTGTTTTTTACATTTACGTCAGACAAGCAATTTTGTTTTAGTTTAAAATTAAGAAAAAACATGTTTGCCTATTTATTTGAATGTAATTTTTGTAAGTTCCTTAAATAATCTGAATTATTGGAGAGTTGCTGTGATTTGGAAAATGGCACTCAAATATTGTTATCAAATTATTTAAGGAACTTGCAAATAAAAAGGCAAAACATGTTTTTTTTTCTTAACATATCACAATAGTATTTAACGCAACCTCAATGAAAATACCTATATATATATATAGGTATTTTTTGAGGTTGCGTTAAATACTATTGTGATATGTTAAGAAAAAAAAACATGTTTGCCTTTTTATTTGCAAGTTCCTTAAATAATTGATAACAATTTTGAATAATGGTCAGGACGGATCGACATAGATGAACGGATTGGTCACTATTGCGAGGCACCATAAGTTCAATTTCATTTTACATGTGCCAGTTCTTTATTTATTGATTGTAAATACGGAGTAGCAATAAAAAAATAAAATTATATATATATATATTCATTTAAGATAATTAATACTTTGGTCATACTAAATTGATCTTTTCTTTACTCTCATCCCAATATCGAAATTATAAAAACTGTTCTGAAATGCATAGACATATACCAAAAATATTTTACATTTCATTATAGTCAATAGACTTGAAAAAAAATATAGAGCCCCTTAACCCTAACCAGGCCGGGTTTATTTTTGGCTCCTCTATAGCCGGGGGGGGTGGATTCCACCCCCCCCCTCAGATCTCGCAACGGAGCGACGAAAATTTGTGAAATTTGGCACACAACTAGGTCTCCACTAATGTACAACACACGACAATTTTCATCACCATAGAACAAGGGTTTTTTAATTATGCATTCATTTATTCAAATATGCAAATTTTACATCAAAATGTGATCTTTCATAAACATAACAGAAATTAATGCCACTAAAACATCAATCTTTTAGCATTATTACATCATAGTATCATACTGATATATCATACATGTCACAGAACAGGTAAAATTAATTTGCATACAGATTTAATTATGCAAAGTAGTATGGTTTTATTGCATTGTATGCTAGGGGGAAGTTCACGGTTTTGCCCACGCGACGTTCGCAAAAATGACCTGCCCGCGCCGTAGGGGTAGGTCCGATTTTTTCGAAAATGGTATCAAAAGATGCGCAATACTTCAATCTTAAAGGTCATAAAATTTTAGGCGTGCGTAACTATTTTTTTTCACGAAAATATCCCAGAAAAAACCGGAGGGGGGGGGCGGTATTCCGCCCCCCCCCGGCTGGTTAGGGTTAAAAAAACAAAAAAAATAAACAAAAATTAGCCAATAAAAAAGATCAACTTTTTGAAATATAAAGCATTTTTGATTAGTACGAAAGATATTGAAATAATAAGAACTGATTTGAAAATGCATATTCATACTAGAAATAAATATATATATATGAGCTTTGCCTTTATTATTAATTTGGACGAGGATTAACTGGGTATAGATAATTAAAAATGATTGAAAATCCTGATTTTACAAAAAGGCCGTTATGGCCAAACTTTTTTTGGGCGATATTTTAATTGTCATATTTGGAAACTACGTAAGAAAATGGGACTCAAATTAGGAATTTCAGCTTGGGGGCAAATCCTGTTACAATAGTGTTAGGTATTATATTTAACAGCTTAAGTTTTATTCTTGAGGACGGACTCTTTGTAAAGAGTTCCCTCTGTGTCTGAAGACTTATTCCACAGGACAAGTGGACTAGAAGGACAAACTGGACCCTTTTAACTTATTATTAACATTTTTAAAGAAATAAGCCAAAAGCTGTTATTATTTTGATTATTGTCGATATAATAAACAGCTTGAGAGTTCTTCGATTCTTCATATCAGGGTTCCTCCTCAAAATATAAAAACTTAAGTTGTTAATATAATGCAATAATAATAATGCCGACATCTTATATATAATAGAAAAAAGGGGAAAGGTTTGTGATCATTTGATTACAATAAAAGAGATGTCACAAAGATACAAACAAATGGTGTCCAGAAGAAATGGACCAGGAAGGAAAATAAAGACTAGGAAGAACATGGACCAGGAAAGAATGGACAAAGGTATGTAGAAAAGGAAAATTATGATCATGGAAGAAATGGACCAATACATAGGTAGGCATGTTTTTGAGTGAAATATATCTAAGATTGTACACAATACTATAAACTGAGGGAGGGCAGTCCAGCGTTATGGATGTGACATTTGGACACAAAATGACAACAGATGACCTAGTTATTTTTTATTCTTTCCCAGTATTTAAAGATGTCTTGTATATTTTTAAGACCTCCCATATTGAAGAAGTGGTAGGGAAAAAATAATTCCCTTAGTACATTTAGAAACACAAGAAAATGCCAAAAAAGACATGCGTTATGGATGTGACAGAAAAAATACCCCGTTTCTCAAGTGACTACAGATATTCAACAACTCTGTGAAATTTTAAAGATGATATCCAAATACAGATATACATTTGATAAAGGAGTCTTAGTTGAACATAAAAAAAAACCTTTTTAAAAATATTTTCTATTTCATGCAGAATCTAGGAAGGAAAAACCAGCGTTATGGATGTGACATAATTCCGTTATGGATGTGACGTGTCTGAAATACAAATTGTTTCTGTTTGAAAAACCAACAATTAACCATCATATCCCCCCCAAAAGTCTCAATATTTGTTAAAACTACCTTTAAGTTATTGAATAATATAGAATGGATGCTGTTATTCAGTTTTTTCAGTTCAGTCCAACCTGCTTGCTGTATTGGCATGTGGCAATAATACAGATAGTACATGATCACAATTGATTTTAGCTTGGGTCTTAAATTATAAAACAAACTGAGAGACATGAGATAAAGGTGAACAAATTATTTATTAATTAAATAATGAATTAATGTAATTATTTATTTGCTTTCTTTCTTTTTTTTCTCTGGATTCTTTTTTCTTATTCAGCCTGGACAGCCTCAGTGAAGTGGTGCCTTCCTCTGTTATCTACGACAGGACTCAGTCGTCTGACGACTTGGTCACGAGCCACCCAGGACTTGTCCTCCTTTGTTGGCAATCTATAAACATGCCCCAATTCGTCGCTTTTCCTCAGAAACTCCACCTCAACTGCATTTTCATCATAGTCGGTGACTAGACCCACATACTCCTCTTCAACCTCTTTCCTTCATATTTCACCAGCACACAATCCCCAGTGGTGAGGTTTTGCATTTCAGATGCAGAATTGACAGATGCAGAATTGGCCTCATCGTCCGTTGATTCTTCATCTGTTGAAGAAGGTGGGTGTTGGATCAGTGTGTGGTGAGCGGTTGTTGTGGCGGTGGAGTAAGCCTTATGTTGCACTTGACCCCATGACACAGGGGTCACTGAATGAACGTTGAGTGTGCCTGGGAGAGGGGTGACCTGCTCCCAGTACTTGGCAATTTCATGTGTATTGCAGAACTCTCCTATGTCTTCCTTTGTGATGTACAGCACCTCCATTTTGGGGCAAACCCGCCTGGCAGTCTCAGCAAACGTGCTTGCATTTGCCACCACCACCTGTGCTAAGAACTGCCATAGACACCGCCCTCTTCACAGTCCCTCCAAACTCCATCCCCACAGCATTTATTTATTTTTTGGGAAATAAATAATGTGATCGCAAGACCGAAGATGTTGCTACGTAGGAGTAGGCGAGGGAAATAAAACCTTGTATAGGCTACAAAATTGGATCGGAGTTATTTCAGTCAACACGAAGACTAAACGGTGGCAGTGGCATGACGATTTTGTATAGTAACGTCCGTAACAGTAACGTCCGTAACGTGGGAAAATAATATTTAGAAAGGGAGTACAATGGCAATTTTGTTAACATACAACCTCAATAAAAGTTAGCTTTGCACAGAGAGTTTGTTTACTGTTGCATTTTTAAACGGATGTTTAATGAGAACTTTCTTAACAAAATGTCACGGACGTGACATGGCTGTCCTATAAATCCGTCCCACTTTAACAAGGTTCCACAGCGAAATGGAAACTTGAAATCACAAAACTTATTTACACTTCGCTTAAGTTAACCCCTTAATGCCCAAGGGAGGCTGAGCATTGTTGTGGGCGAAAATTTTGATCATATATGGTTTGTTTAAAAAACGTTATATTACATGTATTGAAATCACAATATTCTTGATTGCCATAAGCTGAAGTAGAGAGCGAGGAGGGTACAATTTCTTTGAAATATTGGTTGAACTCATTTAGTTCTGTAAAATATAGACCTTGATGATATATTAAAAGTGATTTGTTATGTACATGTTACTTTATTTTAACATGGTGAGGTTGACATTTACATGGAATTGCCCAGG
>CP045900.1:16988774-17021028 GCA_013387185.1 Caligus rogercresseyi | reverse complement strand
GAAAACTCTTAGCATGCTACGGTGGATATTGATTATCAATTATAAATTTATTAGGATTACTACAAAAAAAAATTGTGAAATAATTTGAAAATGATAATACTTTGTTTTTCCTTAGTATCTAAATAAGAAGTTGCAATATCTCAAACCTAAAAGCCATCTGATCTTCTTCCCTATAGACAGGTTTTGATTTTAAGACGTCCTAATAAAAGGTGTATTTCTACAAGTTGAATGTTGTACAATAGTTTTTAAAAGCAATGATTATACATATTTTAAGCATTTACTAAGCTTTGGTATATTGTTATATATGATATATATACCTAAGCTTAGTAATGCTTAAAATATTATATAATATATCAGGCTTGTGAGCGTTCAGCTTTTTTTTGCGTCAGCGTCCGGTCAGCGTTAAAAAAAATTAGCGTTCCGTTCAGCGTTCCGTTCATGTTTTTTTGCGTTCAGCGTTTTTTTTTTTTTTTTTTTTTTTTGCCTATATGGTTTGATAGAATTGCATCGCGACAGGATATAAATAAGCATTATAGCGTTCAGCGTTCCGTTCAATGTTTTTGGCGTTCAGCGTTCCGTTAGCGTTCAGCGTTCAAATATTTAAAAAATAATTTACAAAAAAGAACTGCGTAGTGATGACTTTTTTTTTTTCAGAAAATAATTTCCCAAAAAGTACTGCGTAGTGATGACGTTTTTTATAAGAATTTTCAAAAAAAGTGATGACGTTTTCCAAAAAAAGCCAAAAAATGTTTGGAAAAATCGAACGCTGAACGCAAAACTCTTTTTTTTTTCCGTTCAGCGTTCAAAAAAAGTTGCGTTCCGTTCATTGAACGTGCGTTCAGCTGAACGCCGTTCAATTTGGCGTTCCATTCACAAGCCTGATAATATATTATTAATATATATATTTATATATATATAAATGTATATATATGTATATAATATGTATATATATATATCTTATCATAAGAAGAAAAATATGTTCTTAGACAAGTGGATTGTCGGGTAAAATTGATTATAGCTTTGATTTAAATGACAACAATTGTGGTGAATGATTCATGTGTAGCAAGAGCTTAAGGAGCAAATACTTGTCATGCTCTACAACCCATGATTTAAGCAGTATCTGCTCATTAAACTGACTTTAAAGCCCGCCAATTAGCGAGTAAGAAATCTTTTATATAATCCAATATATATATATATATATATATAATATATATATATATATATAATTCTAATATATATTATATATATGTGGGTATATATAACGTCGAGGCAGCCAATCCTCCCCTCCCTCTAAGCCCAACCAGTATGGAATTTATTAGTTATTTATTTAGTGTTATGGTTAAAGCGACATAATTTATCGATTTTTGAGGCTGGGTCGATCTGGGCAGACCAAAAACCACTCAATCATCAGGCTGAATAATATCAAAACCTATTCAACACATTAGCAAAGTTTAGGTTGTTATTTTGCATTCTGCAATAACACGGATGTTTAACACGGATTGAATAAAGCAGAGTTGTGGATTGAACAGAAAAACGAACGCCATTTGTGAACGCACGTTCAAAATCGAACGCTTGAACGGATCATAAATGAAAAGACGAATGCTAATTTTTTTGTTGGCGTTTGTCCCGTTCAATTTATATTATTATAAAGTGTGGACGTTTTTTTATAAGATGAGTTCAATCAATGTTTCTTATGTTACTCCAGAAAAAAACTTCTTTTATCAAAAGTTCAGTTGCAATTACTGAGAGTGAAAAGTGACAAAAAAATTAACATGGATTTTTTTCTATTCTAAAGAACTAGAACGACGTGTTCTTTTTACAAGGAACGAACGATATATTTTTTTTGTCGTTCGCAAACGATTACAAAAACGACAAATCAACAAGTCTGATTCAGTGTATTTAATTCAAATTTGAAATAGGAACAAATTTATTATTTGATACTATTTCAACGAACAGACAAACGGAAAAACGAACCGATGAACGTTAAAAATTGAACGGACAAACGCCTGAACGGAAGTTTTTTTTAATCGAACGGTCGAACGCTAAGGTTGCAAACGCACAACTTGGATATATGCATTTATCAACTTATTTGTTGCTCTATAAAGAAAGTCCAGAATGAAACAAACAGGCATTCATTATTTCCCTGATATGATCAGTTGCTACATAAAATTATATTTACTGCATAATTCAACTGCTTTTTTCCTTATTCGCTCTCCTTTTTTTCAACCAATCACATTTGTTCACCTCTAGTTATTCTTACCAATCACATTGAGGGAAATATAATTCTCCCAAATAAGATAATAGACCCTTATTTTGTCTCAAATTTATAGTGTACTTTTATATAGCTTTTATTATTGATTGAGTGAATCAAATATTATATACCTAATATTGACTTAGCCCTTCACATCCTTTTTAAAACATTGAGTGTCCATTGAGCATGATGTAATTATCATCCAGGTTAATATGTACAATTATAATACATGTCTATTAAATACCTTTAGGGGAAGTATACAAACGTACATCTAAAATGGGATTCCCAAGTTTGAAGGTGTATTTTTTATGTACATATTATATATGATTCAAATAGTGCACTAGAAAGTGTCTTTGAAAATTAATTTGCCGCAATTCAAATCCTTTTCCATCATGAGTTGAGGTTTAATATGGAAAGAACATTATTATTTCTAGCATCTGCTAGAAATCTATATAATAATTCACCAATCTCTGTCCGTTCCTCTGTATGTCCGCACGCTATCTCCTCCCACATTTATGGTCAGATTTGAACTTTGAAGGTACCTATGGAATCCTTGGGTCAAGGCGGACCTAATAAAACTATTTGTAAAGTGATGGGACCAGAAATGAACCAGAAAAATCACCTTTTCTGATTTTACTACCTACTTTTCTAGGTAAAGAGAGGAAAAAAGAAAAAGAAAAAGCATCTAATGTGACTTAAAACATATCTTTGTACAAAGTCAAACTTTTTATGAGGAATGTTTGTACAAAACAAAATCCATGATTAAAATTTAAGAAACTTATTTAATATGAACATTGGGCGCCGTAATATATGTAATATATTACATATTTCGAGGGTTCATGATACTTAAGGAAGACTTTTTTTCTGAGACAAAACCGTCCTTTATGTATTTCTTAATACATTTTCCCCCCCCCTTCTTTTTTAGTTGTATCATGACATTTCGGATTTATGGCAGAGCTGTTCATGTCAATAGTGTTTGACATTAAATAACTTGATATTTACAAGAGTCTTATACTTATATATTTTTTCTTTTATTATGAATTATTTTCATTCGTTTCATATTGTAACCATTTTACTGATTCCACAATAGCTTTAGCAAATAAAGCTAATTGCAGGGTTGTGGATTGAACGGAAAAACGAACGCCGTTCGCGAACGCACGTTCAAAATCGAACACCTGAACGGAATATAAATGAACAGACGAACGGAATGGTTTTTTTTTTTGTTTTGCGTTCGTCCGTTGAATTGATATTATTTTCAAAAGTGTGGACGTTTTTTTAAAGGATTTCAATCAATGTTTCTAAGGTCACTTCAGAAAAAAAGTGAAGACCTTTTTTTTACAAAAAGTAGTGCAATTAAATTACTGGGAGTGATTCTGGGATAAAAGTGAGGACGTGTTATATAATGGATCTTTTCAAATTTAGAAAAGGATTTTTTTTCAGCGAAAGGACAAACGCTTTAAAATTGAACGTACAAACGCCTCAACGGTTTTTTTTAAATCGAACGAACGAACGCTAAGATTGCGAACGCCCACAAGCCTGGCCAATTGAATAATTTCAAGCTGTTCAGGCAAATACCGTTTAAATACCAGACTGTTTTAATATAAAAGCAAATCATTATTATGTCTTCGAATAAGGGTTATACATAAATTCCTTTATATTTTGATTCGCCTCTCATATAATGACTTAAATATGTAATATTCAAACAAATGCTTAAAGCCAAAATATGCCATCGTCAACCCAATATGAATCGAAATATAGGGAAAATATATTCATTTTTATTCTGCTTTAGTTATATTTGCTTGAATGAAATATCAGAATGATGTATAAAAGCTTGAATCATAAAATTCTAAATGATACCATGCATATCATATTGGAGCTAAAAACCCAATGATTGTTAACGAATGTCAAGACAAGTTTAGATAAATCGAAACCATGACTATAATGGCTTCAGACCTAGATTCGGTATATCAAAGCCTTAGCAGCACTAAGAAGAAGAAGAAGAGAGAACTCAATCAATGCGATTTTCATCGACTTTTATGTAGAGGGACCTAGCTACATACTTAGCCTAGCCTTTACAACAATGTTCCAGAAGAGCCTTGAAAAGATATTTTTTTAGATGTCATGATGACTGTTTAAGCTTCTGCAGAGTAAATAGTAGTAAATTGCTGACACAAGATTTGATGAACCAAGAATACACATTATCCATGTACAGTTAAGGTTCAATCTTTGAATTAGTCACATTTTTATGAGATAAAAATAATCTCTTTTTTAGCCAATCAAATCATGGATAAATAAATTATTTACATGATGTAATATGATACATTTGACTCATAAACAAAAAGTAACAATAGTATACAAATTTAGAAACTGCTGTCCTTCATTCAAATAGTTTTCTTCCAGTTGAAATTTTTTTTCTCTCTCTCTCAGTCTTTCTCGCTCTCTCTCTCTCTCTCTCTCTCTCTCTCTCTCTCTCTCTCTCGCCTCTCTCTATAATATATATATATATATATATATCTATATATATATATATATAATATATATATATATATTAGGGTGTTCTTATTTTCAAATGTTTGAAATGTTAGCAACATTGTGAATTTTCTGTTTCTTGGTGATAAAAGAAGACGACATACAAGTAATTTTATTAATTTAAAGGAAATCTAATTTACTACCAGACGTATTTTGATGTTTTTTAATAAAACAAAGTTTTCAGTAAAAACAAAGAAAAAATGGAGTGTGTATTGTTAGCATAGCAAGAGAAAAAGAAGGGAGAGAGTATTTTGCCTCACTTCTCTCCCTTCTTTTTTTCTTTCGATCCAGGTAACACTAATAGCAGTTACCAAATGGTAATCGTATATTCTCATATCAAAAGATCAATTTTTGGGGGAGAGTACGTGCAAAATGTATTTGCTTATATCTCTTAAAGTATAGCGATTTTTAGAACACCAAACATATCAAATGAAAGCTTGGTTAACCAGCTTTAATATTTTGGTATACTAAATCATGTCAATTTAATAAGTAGAGAGTTATATGTACATTAAAAAAAGCCTATCTCGCGTACAAAATGACGCATATAATGGATTATAAATGCGTCAGAGACAAAGTAAATTTTGAGAGGATACCTTGACGCAATCTAAGAAACACATTATTATTTATTTTTTTCATAATCGATTTCTTATAGGTCAATACAGGCTCTGAATCATATGATGTAAACTCAGATTGTACTGAATTCTGAATTGATAGAATGCAACCAAGGTCATTTTTGGATTTATCATTCAAAGGTTTACTAAGCTTAAAAGTACTATTTTACTCTGAAGCGAACAAGTCATCTTCTACAGGCGAGTGAAGTTAATTGATACAAAAAGATATGAAATATGCTAACAATACAAACTCCATTTTTTTCTTTGTTTTTACTGAAAACTTTGTTTTATTAAAAAACATCAAACATACGTCTGGTAGTAAATTAGATTTCCTTTAAATTAATAATTATTAGTAAAGTCTGTAACATCCACCATTTTGAAGAAATTTGCGGAAAACTATATTTTTACTAATTTTTTAAAACTTTGACCTCGTTGCGCGACCTCGTAATGTTGACCGATTTTGTTCAAACTTTGTATGTCGTCTTCTTTTATCACCAAGAAACAGAAAATCCACAAAGTTGCTAACATTTCAAACATTTGAAAAATAAGAACAACCCTAATATATATATATATATATATATATATATATATATATATATACAGTCAACTTCGCCTAAGTCAAATTGCATAAGTCGAAAAGTCGCCTAATTCGAATATAATCAAAAGTCCCATTTTTTCTCCACTGACATGTGTGTAATAAAAACCGTACAAGTCGATTTTTTTAAGTCGATATTTCGCCTAAGTCGAACAGATATTTTGACAGTAACACATACATAAACAAGAAAAATAACTTCGCATAAGTCGAAGAGGGCGCTCACTTTCCAAAACACAGCCCGCATGCACTGCGCCTGCCGTTCCCACTCTGCATTACAAGGAAGCAGACACAGATGGTTGAAGTGGAGAAAAATATTGAACCTGCTGCCTCGCCGATGATTTGCGACTGCATGTGAGCGAGTGCACACACACACGCCTACCTTTATATCGAATTTTTATTCGACTTAGCAATCAAAATTTGTAACTCGAATTTCGCCAAAGTCGATTGTTTTTGCACAGTCCCGAGAGAATCGACTTAGGCGAAGTTGACTGTATATATATATATATAATATAATGTTAATTCTAATGATAAAGATTGCATAAGAAATTGATCCTTTTGAACCCAGAGAATGACCAATTATCTGTATAAAATAAGTATTGGATGGTTAAGAAACCCTCTGAAAATATCATAATTTATTCTATATAGTTATTTTCTTCTATAATGTGAATGTAATCAATCCAAGTTGATTCGAATAAAATCACATTGAGGGTGTGTCATTGCATCATTGGTATTTCACAATGAATGAACCATACCTTTCTATTACAATTTAAGTTTTGGGCCTTTGATTTATTATGAGATACTGCAATTTTTAATTGATTTTGGAGTCAAAAGTGTCATGAATAAGGATATTCTATTCTTTGAAATATCGTAATTCGAAAATATGAAACATTATCACAGAATACATGAAGTATTCTGTGATTTTTTTACTTAAGTTAAGGGAGCTCGATAGCCGTGCGTGTTAAGGCGTGTTCAACTCTCAATGTTGGGGGCGCAGGTTCGAATCCCGAGAGGGATGGTCATTTTTGGTCTACCTCATTGATAAGATCCTAGGTTCGATAGACTAATTTTAATGCTATAATTCTTATTTATATCCTATCGGATGCAATTCTATCGAACCATAAAAGGCAAAAAAAAAAAACCAAGATATCCATTGATATGTTTTTCTGGATGATAATACTTTCTCTTCAAATTGTTATTGATACATGATATTATGAGGAAATTTACTATTAATATTAGCTATGATCACTATATTACTGATATTTTATAAAAATATGTTTTTGTGGTTAGGGATTTTAATATACAGGTGGTTCACTTAAATGAGACTCACATATTACAAACTACATACAATCTTTGTATTAAATTTTACACAATAATTTTTAAACAAAAATGATAGCACAATGTAATTTACAAATGTATTTCATTAAATTTTCACATATCCTTCTTTGGCCTTCACTACAGCTTTGAACCTCCTCACGGTGGAGGCAACACAGGCAGGAATCTCTTCTCAGCTCAGACCATGATGAGGGTGGCTTTTGCCTTCTGAGAGAGTCCTCAGCTGCACGGGGATGTTCTTCCTTTTTTCAAGATAAAACCCGGTCATTCTGACTGTTGTGGTGGCCTGGACCGTGAAAATCTTTGTCTGAGAAGAGATTCCTGCCTGTGTTGCCTCCACCATGAGGAGGTTCAAAGCTGTAGTGAAGCCAAAGGAGGATATGTGAAAATTTATTGAAATACATTTGTAAATTACACATTGTGCTATCATTTTTGTTTAAAAATTATTTATGTAATTTAATACAAAGATTGTAGTTTGTAATTGTGAGTCTCAATTTAATTGAATCACCCTGTATATATTTAATATATATTATCACTGTTTATATTTCCTCATGAAAAAGCATAGATATAATGAGTAAAGCTTTTTATCATCGGACTGTACCTTCCCATTTCTATAAATAAATATTGAGACTATCTTTTAATTTATATCGAGGGGCAATGATGAATTTATCATTAGAATGATGAAGCCACAAATTTGCATTATTTTTCCCATGAGTTGCTTTATTTAATTATATTAATAGACTCTCTTGGTGAGGTTCATTTCATAGATAACACAACATATCATGGATTAAGGCCTATGAAAAGAGAGTGTTTTTTTAGGATTCTTATTCCAGAGTCGATGTAAAGACCTCTAAACAGCTACAAGTCAAGTACAGCTTGAATTCACAATACCAATTCTTTTTATAATCATTACCACCCACCGTCTTCCCACCAATTACGTTCGAGAAAAGATACCAAAGTGTGTTCCTAAAGCATTACATCATAACTTCCCGCCTTTTATGAAAGTTTAAATAAATGCACGGAATAATACATAGAGCACATGAATATTCATTTACATGACCTTTTTAAGTCAAAATGTAAGAGGCTTCACAATGGATGTTGTATGTTAAAATAGAGGCTTAAATATTTACCTCCGCCGAAGGAGGTATTGCCTTCCTGGCGTTTTTGGTTTGGTTGGTTTAGTTAGGACGTTGGAGGGTTGGTTTGGTCGGAAATACTCAAAAGTACTGACACGATTTGGATACAATTTTGCGGACATTATTGGCAAGTAGGCTAACTTGAAAAAGTGATTAGTATTTAGCTCATTTGGTGCCTTAATTAAGGCGCCAAATGAGCTAAATACTACTCAATTTTGCCTTTTGGCCTACTTGCCAACAGATGTCGTTTTCTGTGAAATTGGGTCCGGGAGCGTCTTCCTCTCGGAATTTCCGTCTAGGGGAACCCTCCCCCGTCTCTCTAACCCTCCCAAACTAAAAACCGCCTCCGAAGCCAGTGAAAACAAGGTTTCCTTCGGCGGAGTGTATATATGAACCTCTATTTTTTATTATATCTTGCTCTTCGAGAGTCATTATCCTGGATAATCTTTTTTTTTCCTAATTTCATGATACAGCGCCTGCCTCTTTTTCACGTGTTGAGGCTGTCAGTCGTCATTACGCTCACAAGCAAATTGCAGTCAGTACATGTAAAAAAAATACATACGCGAATTCTGAGAAGAGCAAAAAGAATCATTATAATAATATGCACGAGGAAAATAGAAGCACATAAAGTAATAGACAGAGGATGAGAAGGGAGTGAGTTTTATTTTTTTCGTCAGTCAAAGCCTGATAGTCCGCTTGGACATATGTGAAGTGTACCTTGAAGTAAAGAACAGTGATAATCGGTGAGTACAGAATAAGGTATATGTTGTGTGTATTTGTATCTAATTACCTTAATTGAAGAAGTACAATTCTTTGACTTCCGTATATGTAGAGGTCTTTGTTCTAATAAGAGTAGGAACTCCACAATTGCAGGGATTCGAAAGACTTTCATAGAACTCGTTGATCCAGCAAAATGGGACGTAGGAAGAGCATGCGAATCTATTTCATACTTTTGTGTGTCTATTTGGCTCGATGGAACATTTTAGAAGGGAATATTAATGCAATAAGTTTAAAAAGGCTTTCAATAACAAAACAGGAATTTATTTTCAACTTCTAAATAACGATAAAAATGTCAAAACTCAACTTGTAATAAGTAATAAACGATAAAATATGAACCTGTAGTAACATAAAAAATAAAGTCGGAAGACAACATTTGTCTCGATATTTCAGATTATTTTGGTAGTTAAAAATACCGACGCTCATTGAGTTTTGACTTTTAGAAGAACTAACAAAACTTTTTCGGATCAAAATTTGTGCAACAGATTTTTTAAAATTCGGTTTGTTGGGGTTTTTAAGGATAAAAGCTATTGGGATAAATTATATTAAATCTCTATTTACAAAAACTCCGATCATGCAATGTAATGGTGACTTTGACGTTATCTCTCCGCCAACAACCACATAGAAATATGAAAACCACAAGTTATTACCTTCCCACCAATTATGTTGGTGAAAAAGATCCCAAAGTGTTATCCTAAGTCATGACATCATAACTTCCCGCCCTTTGTGTCAGTATAAATAAATGCGCGGAAAATACATACATGAATATTTAATACATGACCTTTTGAAGCTAAAACATTACAAAAACCGATTGTGAAATAGATATCTAGTAACAATACATGAAGTATTCTTACTTAATTGAACAGGATGTTATAAAAACCATGTGATTTGTTAAGTTGGGAATATAATTCCAATATGGCCGTCAAAAAATATGTCTCCAAGGATTTTTTTAAATAACAAAGTAAATATGCAATCCATATTTTCTCAATACTTTTTTAAATATAACCCCCCCCCCCCCTACAGACCATTATGCACCTCGCTGCACCCTATACACCAGTGGTTCAATTCCCATTACTAGAGAAAATAGCGTAAATGAGAGATCATTTATGTTGTATAAAATGCTTGAGCATTTGAGCCGAATCGTTATCAAAAGTGATGACTTGATGATAAATTTACCTTTCCTTTTCAAAAAATTATGATAATGAACATTCGAAGGCCAATTTAACTAAATATTTTTTAAGATATGCTTTTTAAATTTTATGCGTCTATATATTGCAATGCCAATATTGACGTAGATTATTATATTTGTCAATATTGTGTGTAAGACTTGTCGTAGCATATAATTAAGCATTCAATTCATTCGTTCAGTAGCTGGAAGACGACTTGGTCCATCATTGATCCTCTTCAGAGGGGTCTGAGTCGCCAGATAAACAAAACAACGACCATTTGTGAGGCCACGGTACATATTAACATACATTTTTCTATCATGTTCGAACATATCTATAGTATGGCTCAACATTTTCCTTAAATAAATACACAGCTCTAATGATCCTTGAAGTCATTTCTTTGGAGTAAAAATAAAGAAATAAGATTATACGGTTTTGTGAAGAATAAAAAGGTTGACATTGCTTAGGATGATAAATATAAATGAAAATACTGAACGATCTATTGTGATCAATGAAATATTTTTCTAAAATGGCTATAATTGTATATGATTTTTATTAGCCGGGATTAAAACTGGAGGTGAGTTACTAGTCCAATTCTGCAAAAAAATAATTTTGGGCTATATGTACATACCTATAAATATATTTATATATATCAGACTTGTTGACGTTCGCTTGTTGTTCGTCACCAAAGTTATCGTTTGTCGTTTATCGTTGTTTTAAATTAAATCGTTCGTTGTTTATCTCAAAAATTGACGACGTTTTTTTATAAAGGAAGTTTTTCTCGCAATTCTGAAAAAATTGATTACGTTTTTAGAAATGATTTTTTTCCCATAAAATGCAGTCTTTTTTGTGGCGCGCAAAAACGAACGACAAACGATAAAGATTTTTCTTGTCGTTCGTCGTCCATCGTTCGCGAACGACGAACGTCGTCCGCGAACGACAACAATGAACAATAAATCAACAAGTCTGTTATATTATATATATATATATATATTACAAAAGCACTCCATGAGACAAAAGTGGGATCTTAATGTCTCTAACCATTTTCAATATAATCAAGGAGACTACAAATGTGATATAAAGCTTATTTTACCCTTCTAGATTATCTGATCAAATATTTCCATACCACAGTGATTTTTTTTTGCTCAATTGGAAGCTATTTTTTCTCTACTTTTTCCTGTATACTTATATAATAAAAACGGCAATGAATTGATTTCAAATATCTTCAACTCCGCTGGATGGTCTGCTAAAATATATACCATTTGTTAGTTCTCTTTGATGAGAAATAAAGCTTAGCTCAAAACTAACACGTCCTATTTTTATATGTACATCAATATCTCATTCCAGCAACTATTTAAAAAATATTATTTATGTATTGGAAATTGATTTATACCCAACGTTAAACTGCCGATTCAACGCACTGCATGCTAAACGACACACTTATTAAACCTACTTGAATAATAATCAAACATATTTAATCTCCCATTGTTATAATTATCTTCAATTTTTGAGCACAAAGACATCTATAGAATTCGCTGAAGATGCAATCCTCTTAAAATTTTTCTTTTCATAGGGGAAAGTCCATAAATATATATATTTTTTGGGTGGAATTTTTATGTATTTATAATGATAGAAAAGAAGGCATTTTGAATTCCTTTTGCACAAGGAAGAAAATAATAGTACTTTAATAAATTGAAAGGAACGCTGTGCTACAAGTTTGTATGTTAAAGGATGAGCTTCTTCAAATGCCGGCGGGAACCTTTTCTTCATTCTTATTCAACACAATGAATAATATCAAATTATAAATTATGATTAAGATTGGTTGTTGACAGTAATCGCAAGCTCACCAATCATCCGATTTCTAACAATGCTAGAGATTTTAAATAAGATATTGGTTTTCAGCATCAAAAAATGAATCAGAATCGCTGGGACTATGTAAAAGAACTAAAAAAGTGGTTTCGTCCTAGGAGGTCTACCAATCAATAATACTTTTCGGTTGGCGATTCAATTTTCTTTCTTTTTCTATGGTTTATTGTATGAGTAAGGATCTATTTATCGTCAAGGATGGATAAACAGGAAAAAAACCATTAATTTTTACCCAAGCCTTAATGGCTATACTTCATCAAAACGTGGTTGGAAGCTTTGTTATCATTATTATACAATCCAATACATAATAATAACCCTTAATTGAATTAATTGCTGTTTATCAAAAATCAATATTTTTAAAATAATAAAACATAAGAAACAATATTCTCTTTCGATCATCCATAATCCCCGAATAAACACAATGGAATTGTTTATATTTTAGCAATCAAATTACATCGTAAAAGGCAAAATTCCCTTAGGAAACAGGCTTCATAAACTCTGTGTGCAATGTACGTTCACTGTAGCATGGCCTTTGAATGTTTGTTCCGTCTTTTTCATACAAATAATGTATGTAAATATTCCTGTGGCAAAGATATATGCATACAATAAAAATAACATTGGTTTTAAACCCACCCTAATAGTCCCTTAACACGAATTTGACATCAAAGAATCGAATGTTATTCAATGATTTCTTTTATTGAAAACAAGAAAGGTGAATTAAAGAGAGATCACACGTTATGCAGGGATATAAGTGACTTGAGCTAAGCGATACAATTGCCTTCAAGACATTTTTCAATTTTTCCGCTATGCCTGAATACTTTTACTCCATAGACATATAGAGAACTTATTCCCTTCAATAGCCTGTGTCCAATAGAAACAAAGTAATTTGAACTACGTCATCGTAAGTTGATCATAGAGATAGAAAGATTTGTTTATAGTGGGCACAATCCATAGAGATATAAAGATATAGAGAGCTTATTATTCCCTTCAATAGCAGAGAAACATCGTTCAGCTGTCGCCATTGCCCAATATAACAAATTAATTTGTACTACATCATCGTAAGTTGATCATAGAGATAGAAATATTTTTTTGTATTGGGCAATATGACGTACTCCTCTGAAGAATCCAATAAGCTCCCTATGTCTTTATATCTTTTTTTATACTCTCATTATTCCTTTAACCGGCTAGGATCTCTTTTATGTGTACTCCTGGTGTCACTTTTAATTTTAGGACTGATGTTATTAAACATTCTCACACTCTATTCTGTTTCTGTCACTGCCTTTCCACAACAAAGGAGAGCTAGCAAATACCAATCAGCTCATGTTGCTTCGACACCCTATATTCTGTATGATGTACAAAATTATATATTTCTAGGATGATACTGTTAGGAACAAAAAGATAAATCACTGGAACATCATCCGGGACTGCCACTTCTTTTTAATCCTTTATATTTTGTTTATTATATTAACATACAAAAAACTCTGCATAACAGACCTTTTTGGCTTTACTTCATATTTGATTAGATTTACTACCGTCCACCATTGATTATATAAGCATTTCGCTTCTGTCAATACAAGGGCGGGAAAACATTTCATTCGTTATATGAAACTTGTGGCTTTAGAGCAGGAGCAAATCCCGTTTTTTGGTATGGTAATATCAATAATGAAAATACTATCATTGGAAGATCAACTGAGCCTAGCAGATCTTCTTTTTTTAATCCTATAGATTTTGTTTGTTTTTTACCCACATACCAAAACAAGATGGGATTTAATAGTCAGATATGAGAGCTATTAACAAAAAAACATCTAATGTTTAAAACATTTTTATTAAATTTTATGTGATACTTTTTAAGTCTAGAGTTGCCCAATATTATATGCATATACTACCCCCAAACAAGCACAAGTCCTTGACTTATCTGGGTAATTACATGATTTATTCGTTCTAACAGGTCGGCTGATAAGTCCCGAGACTAACTAAGAAGAAAACATTTTCTTGACAAAATTCGATTTTATTATTCAACATAGTTGCCTTCGAGGGGATACAGCGATTATAGCAATCTTTCAATTTTTGGATTCCACTTTTATAGTAATCTTTCGTTTTAACCGAAAAATAGGCTTCTGTCTCGGCGATTACTCCATCATTGTCCTTCAATTTCTTGCCAGCGAGCATTCTCTTCAGGTCTGCAAACAGGAAATAGTCGCTGGGGGCCAGATATAGAGAGTACGGTGGATGGGGAAGCAATTCGTAGCCCAATTTATTTGATTTGGCCATTATTTTCATTGACTTGTGACACGGTGCATTGTCTTGGTGAAACAACACTTTTTTCTTCTTCAAATGGGGCCGTTTTTCAACAATTTCATCATTCAAACGCTCCAACAAGGATATATAATAATCGCTGTTGATTGTTTTCCCCTTTTCAAGATAGTCAATGAATATTATACCGTGTGCATCCCAAAATACAGACGCCATAACCTTCCCAGCTGACTGTTGCGTTTTTCCTCGCTTTGGATTCGGTTCATCATATGCAGTCCACTCAGCTGACTGTCGATTGGACTCGGGAGTGAAGTGATGGAGCCATGTTTCATCCATTGTCACATATCGACGCAAAAATTCGGATTGATTACGATTGAACAGCTTCAAACATTGCTCAGAATCATCAATTTGTTGTTGTTTTTGGTCGATTGTGACCTCTCGCGGCGCCCACTTTGCACAGAGCTTTCGCATGTCCAAATATTCATGCACGATATGTCCAACGCCCTCTTTCGATATCTTCAGAGGCTCAGCTATCTGGATCAACTTCACTTTACAGTCATTTAAAATAATTTTGTGGATTACTTTTATGTTTTCTGGTGTAACCACCTGTTTTAAGCGTCCACTGCGTTTATCATAATTCGTGCTCACACGACCACGTTTGAATTCAGCAAACCAACGACAAATGGTTGCTTTCGATGGAGCAGAGTCCGGATAACATTCTTCAAGCCAAGTTTTAGTTTCGACGGTATTTTTCCCCATAAAAAATAATGTTTTATTAACTCACGAAAGTCGTCTTTTTCCATTTTTTCACAATAACAAAATTAGCTTCACTTAAAACGCAATATCTCACAAACTAGTTGTCAGACAGCTGTTATATTTATGCACGTATGTTTTGAAGGTTGGCACTAGCTGGCAGTCATATGAAAACAAATCCACTGGCGCCATATATGTGTTAGTCTCGGGACTTATCAGCCGACCTTGTAGTATGTCGCTGAACAAGGTAAAATAAGAACCAGGAAGGTTATATATACAATACACTCATTTTAACAAATATATCTAATTCTATGAACACTTAGAGGAGTGCCTTAATAATATATTTTATGAGAATTCAAAGGAATTATTACGGAATAATATCACTTAAGGAATCATCGCCATTCAATGTCTTCAATAGTGTCGTGTAAAGTTATCATCCTTTATGTGTGTTGGATCCTACCACATTTTACAAGAATCTTTATGAGTTACCTAATATTCAGGTAACCTCACACAGTGAGATAGAAACATAGAACCTAACTCGTAATAAATACTAATAGGAGAATGAAGTAGTAACATACAAATAAATCAAGACATAATTGGACTATAAGGTATTAAGGTTTCACGATCGGGCTGGCCAGACGCTCGCCTGTGGAGGTGACGTCATCAGAAATGAATATGTTTGTTATATTTTACTCACACTGATAAAGGCATAAGAGAATGTGAACGAAAAATGAACAAATATAAATTGAATTGTTTAATTTACATCAGAATTTATGAAACAGTCGTAGGAGACATCTTTTATTGAGTCCTTAGCTTGATTTTTTTGGGTACCTCAGTACAACAATTTATTTTGCATCAAATTGGTTAGATTATAATTTTTTTCATCTAAACAGTAACAAATTTAAAAATCACTGAAATACTGAGCAATATTATCTGGAGGGACTATTCTTGAAGAACGAAATTTATATAAAATTAACTGAGTTTTGGTTGTAATAAAATTAACTTCATTACTTTGTGGACCCAAATATAAATAGGAAAATTCTTTAGGACATAATGTAGGTTTAAATGTGTTGTAAAATATGTTTGATAGTGTATTGAGAATTTTCAAAATAAATGGACAGTCGACTAAGAAATTATTTAGACTTTCAGTCTTTTCTTTGCAAAAGAAACATAGCCTTTCAGCGTACGACTTACCGTGTATGCTTCCTAGAGACAACGTGCTCAAAACTATCCTGTACTTTAACCAATACATGGGGCAATCAAACTGAGTGTTGTTGAGGCATTTGAAAACATCAAAGGATGATAAGGACACTACCATAAGCATTAATCTTCGATCAATTTTTATCAGAAACTTTTTTTTATGTTTCCCCTAACAAAAATAATCTAATCGACTTATTACTAAAAAATATATAAAGTTGTAAAAACAATCCCGTGACCCAATAATTGTTTTTTATATTCAAATTATGTAAAATACCCTTTGTTCTAAAATTTCATTTGGAGTCAGAATATATTTCTGTTAAAAAAATTCCCAAATAATTCAATTTTTTTTTTTTGAAGTTTCCGCTAAAAACAAAGTCTACTATTCCCAGAGGTTGGCTCTTGCCATTCCATCATCTCCAGTAACATATTGATCAGACCCACGTTGCTATTAATATTTTTGTGCCAAAAGTAATTAATTTTCCGAACTATCCCGAAGACTGCTTCGGGGCCATTTCCTTTTATATATCTACAACCTCTGTCCGTGCTTTCAGCATATCTGTCTTAATTATTTCCGACCATACTAAGCCCCATAGGCGTAGGAGACAGGGGGGCAACTGCCCCCCAAAAATTCGTGTGAGTTCTCAAATTCGGGCAAATTGGTTGAGGTATTCGGGCATTTAAGTTGAAGAAAAAAAATGAAATTAGGAAAGCAACTGGATTTTGAATTATAACCAAATCAATATAATGTAATGAATGGTATGTAGTTACTATAAAGAAAAGTGTTAATTAATAATAAAAATAATATTATATTTATACATTTATCAATATTGACACCTAAAAATTGCATTCAAATTTTCGCCCAATACTCTCAACCTATTATCTCGAAGGATCAATTTCCATAGCTAAAGAGTCGTTTGTTGGGAGTGATGGTGTTATATTTCATAGACACTTTAACAATCCTTTTGTAAGGGAGGATCGTTTATAAAAATCGAGACTTGGGCGACAAAAATCGATGAACTTCGTCGTTGGATTATACTCTTGATCTTGCCTAAGTAACCAACGTGGGCGAGCAATCGATAAATGAGATATTGTGTGGTTATTTTTTTCCTTTTTTAGCTGAAACTCTTTTAAACTGTGCTCTTGGCATTATATATGTCAGGCGGGGAGAAAACAAGATTGAATTGGATTTAAACACGATTAAACTACATTTTATTATCTCCTTTCCTGGTTTAATCTGGTCTTGCTCATACCATGTAATGAAGTGAACGATGAACGATTTAAAAGTATTTGTATCGTTCACAGTTCACTTTTTTGAATTCGTTCATCGTTCATGAAAGACTTTTTGAACTGTGAACGAATATAACTTTTGAATGACTATCCACAAGCCTGATAAAGATATAGAGAGCTTATTCCCTTCACTTTCAGATAAACATCGTTCAGCTGTCGCCGTGACCAATATAACGAAGTAATTTGTACTACGTCATCGTAAGTTGATCATAGAGATATAATTTTTTTGTTTATATTTGATACAATGACGTATTTCTCTGAATAATCCATAAGCTCTCTATGGCTTTCTATCTCTATGGTATAGAATAACAGGATTGTTTACTTCATTTTTTCTTTATTAGTGAAACGTCATAAATATTATTATGGTTGTTGTTGGCGCATCAAAAATGTATCGTAGCAATAAATTTTTGATGACGTAAGCGGAAGACTAACATGTCAAAATGTTATTTTTCCCATTTGCCGTTGTGCCATCATTAAAATCATCAGCAAGCGAAAAGTATGCTATCGAGGCAACTGAACGCTTCGAGGCAAACTGAACGCTCCTTGTTTTCATTTCATCTTTAAATATATAGATTAGTTTCAAAATATGACAAAACATATTAATGGTGAAAATGATGTTCAACGACGAATTCGATACCTAAGTGAAGACTTTAAGTAAGAATAAATAAAGACTTATTGTAAGAACATTTATGCTTTCCGTCTTGGTCTACTATCACCCAGAGATATTTTGCGTCTAAAATATATATATATATAGGTTTTATTAAAGAAAAATATGTTCTTTCATCTTTGTCAAATCTTATTTTTTACAGATTCTCCCATGAAAGGATTGACATATATATAATAGAGCATTTCATTATATAATTCTTCGAGAAAGCCAGCCAGACAGCCATTGAGCATACCTTTCCCTGTAATCCTCTTCCCTCTTGCTATTAAAGAAAGAAGCTTTGTCTCTTATTACTTGACACGAGCACTCTTCCACGGAAAAAATTACGCTTAGATCGTATAAAGAAGGAATAAACAAATAAACAGAGGGAAGAAGTCAAGATGCTTTTTAGTTGGCTTGTGTTTATAATGACATTCAAATCTTTCTCCACATTATTTACTCGCTTCGTTATATCTGTGGCTCTGGGGAAGGGAGTGATCACCTCTGGAGGAGTCGTTCTTGCCGCCGAAAACGTCACGCAGACAAACAATAGTACCTCTGTCATACTCCAGAGTCAAAGTTCAAGGAGTCCTATCCTTCTTACTGGGACTTTCACATATGGACATAGCTCAAACTTTGAACCCTATCTGAAGGAACTGGGCGTACCTTATCTGCTTCGATCCTTGGCTCAGCTTGCGAGTCCTACGGTTACGATCTCCAAGTTTTGTCCCTCCTCCGATGAATCCAAATCCGTAATATTTATTTATTTCATATCATTATAATTTTTGTCATAAAGTAAAGCGTAGATACAAATTTTACCTGAGTTAATCTAAGTAATATATTTGTATACATTCCTGAGTTCCGACACAAAAAAAACACATCCTTTATAAGCATAAAATTCAAAATCATTGAATATGTTAGCCATATGCGTTAAGGCGTGTTCAATTCCCAATGTTGGGGGCGCATATTCGAATCCCGAGAGGGGATGGTCATTTTTGGTCTACCTCAAGGATAAGATCCTAGGTTCGATAGACTAATTTTAATGCTATTAAGCTTATTTATATCCTGTCGGATGCAATTCTATCGAACCATATAGGCAAAAAAATTATGAATTTTTTACATAACAAGTTGTTCCACTTCAAATTGTTTTAAACCTTCGAATGTATATTTTTCAAAATTATTTTTCAATCATATTTTTTTTAATGTCGATAACTCTCTAGAATTTCATAATGGCAAATTATTTTTGGAAAGTGTGAATTGTAAAAACATCATTTACAAAATCTAAGTTCGTTAAGTAATAATTTATTACAATATTTTTTAATTGTGTATACTTGATTTTGTTATTTATTGTTTGAAGTATCCTATACTTAAAATTTATACTGTAAACACATATAATTTACAATTTTATCGTTTGTAGGTCGTTTATGCTGAAGATAATTTATTAAAAATATATTTATTACCTTTGTGAACTCAAGCAACCAATTTAACTGTATTTTTCTAAATATCTAGTCATGTAAGTGTTTTTTTTTTCTTTCTTGGCTCCGGCATATGTTAGCACTTGAAGAAAAAACTACGCAAAAAAATAGTTTTCCATTACCATGTTTAATTTTGTATATTTATATCTGCAATTACTTACTTTTAATTTATGTAATACAAATATAATTTTGATTGAAAGATAGTATTTTACCTTCTCAAGATTATATTTTTACATTTTTCAAAGATTAAAATCACATTTATTAGTGAACTGAACTGAAGAAATGTATCTTTTCTGGTGTTGTGCCAATGTAAACTCAGCTCCCAATCAAAAAATATTTAATAAATAACTTTAAAATGTATAAACAACATATCATTATGTTATTAATAAACTATTTTACTTAAACTTGTTAAAATAGTTCACTTGTCTGTTGATATTTTAAAAATCCATTTGAGTCATGATATAATTTTGTTCAATAAAATTATTTTAATAATTCTTTTTAGGACGAGGACTGTACGTGGAAGATCCGAACGGATACCGTCTTTCGAAGCCATGAAGCAGAGTTCAAACTAAATGAGGAGACCTCCACGACCCGAATGGATGGTCAAGCCGTTCGCTTTACAATTCGGAAAGACGGAGACTCTCGGCTGATAGAGAATCAAATCAATGTTGGAGGTCCAGAAGTTTCCACAGAGCTCATAAGGGATTTCTCGGATCCCTCGCGAATGGTGGTTTACCTGAGGGTGAATAATGTGAATGCTTCAAGTGTGTTCTATCGGAGCGATCTCATTGACAAGGAAGGCTCCAAAAATTAACCTTGAAAGTTCCTTCTTCTATATTGCTTGTGATATCTTATATTTTTTTCATGATTTTATAGTAATTTTTTAGTTGCAGTATTATATTTACAAGCCTTAGATATTTGTACATGTGTCTCTATATTTATGTATTGGTTTTATAGTTGTGATAGACGTGAAGTACTATTTAGTATTCTTTGTGTGATATTTTAAATTCAAAGGGAACATTATTGCATCAATTCCTTCCTGCATTATCAATCAATTATAAAATAAGTCTTTTTATGAAGTCTTAAATTATGTCCATGTGAACCAAATAAAGCTTCAAACCAAATAAATATGGCTAAATTGTCTTCTCGAATAATTATGATAATGAGTAAATGTTGTCTAAATAATTATTTAAAAACAGGCTACACATATGAACAAAGATCGAAAATATGATATATATACATTCTGTTTTTTATGCTTGTATATATTTTTATGAACTGTGGAATACAAAAAAAATATGATTTATTCTCATAAAAATTTACTTTGTTATGAATCAACTTCATTGAAATAAAATTGATATTCAATCATGAATAGTTTTATATTCTGTGTGAATGATCTTTGATCAATTTTCTATGAAAGTTATGATACATACATAGCGCAAGAATTCATTTGGTCCCTCAACCTCGAGCACATACAAAATTGATTAACTTCGTAACAGGACAACCACCCCTCGGGCATGTACCCCCCGTTAGTAATATTCTTATAACTTAAAGTCCACTTATGAAGTTAACTATGTTTTCTAGCTATTAACAAAGGTGATATCACTGTTGAACCACTTTCTTGATCTCCTTTTCCGCTGCTTGCGAAGACTAATGGGTATTTAGTTGTTTTTTTAAGCCACAGGAACACGTTTTCGGGTTTGAAGAAATGAATATAATAAATAGAGAATAAAATTTATTTGAATTGATGAGTTTTTGATTTTCTTATAGTCACTTTCTCCAATGATCATAGTCTTCGATTTAGGACAAGTGGTTCCTTGATGAAATCTTAGAAAATAGCTAAGAACCTATATAAGATAAATAAGAGATCTTGAGTTGATAGGTTACAAGCTGTATGATTGTCTTGTTGTACGTAGATAGCCCAGATATAAGGTCTAAGACACGAAATTTTCAAAATTATGCACGTTTAAAAACTACTATACCCCTGAGGGTAAGCGACGAGCAGGACTTATTCCCCTTTGTTATATGTACTATACCTTTTTTTTAAACATAATAGGTTTGCTACACGAATTTTTTTAAACCCATTTTCATGCATGATTTTGGACCCTAAGAATGAGAAATGGTCGAAGGAAACGTTTTCGAGGGCAATCACGGATGTTTGTTGGACAAATCGGAAGTAATCATCATTTTTTGTCTCGAAAAAATTCACTTTTTTCTGGGTAGGCGGAGCCTATTTTTGAGTTAACTAGTTCAACTGCCTGCTACCTCAGGCTTAACAAACCATACTTTCTCCACATGAGATCAATAAACCCTCCCTTTTTATTAATATAACGCAACTTCTCTTTAGATATTTTAATAATTCATATTAAATAATTTCATTAGAAAAATTCCCGAATTTAATGGACTATTCATTGAGTTTACTAATTTAGATATAGAAATAGACTATATTCTAGATTTAATAGAAAATCAAATCAATGAATCATTTTTTCAATATTTCCGTAATCACATAACTTTTGTTGTAGGTATAATTTATGTATTTTTTAAAATGTTTTTTCTTTCATTACACAATTGTGTATTATTTTAATTTCTTTATGACTTAAACAAAATAATTTAAAACAATATTTTTAAAAAATCATGCAGACACATAAGCCTTTCAAATTCCATTTTTGTGGCTTCATTGTTCGTACAATTAAAGTTATCTACTACAATTGTCTGAAGATAAGTATTACAGGTACTTTGATCCGCAATCATTTTCTTTGCCTTGAAATCACTAAATCGTACGTTCTTTACTGAATTTCATCACAAATTATCTTAGTATGTAATTTCAACAAATAATAATTAAGTGTTGAAAACACAATCAACTGTGGACTTAAAGTTAAAGATTATGTTAGGAGTTAAATGATCAAACTTGATATAAAAAATATACTTTTATTGAGTAAATAGCATCAAAACCCCGCCGTTTCACAATATATAAACTTAGGTTCCGAAATATTTTTCGTGTGACGTAACGTCAGCCAGAAAACATAAACAAATCACATATACTATATATAATAAGTATTAAATCCCTACTCAAATTATCATTAATACATCTTACTCTTACAAAAAATAGCTTAAATTAATTTTTGTTAAGCAAAAAACATTTTTTTGAGGCTATGAGGATATGTTAACAATTTTTTTTCAAATATTTTATAGTAAATGAAAGGGTTGATAGGAACGACAACCTTGTAAAAAGAGTTTCAAAATCAATGTCAAATGTGCCGTAGGTTCCATTGAAAGATATTAATAAATTTGCTAAAATTCGTGTATTTCTCCAAATAAAATATGAAAAAAATCAAGAGCTTGCTTTTTTAATGAAATATTTTGAATAATTTCAGCAACTTTAAATCATCAAAAATTTATGAGTACTCACAAAATATAATATTTTTCCAATTTCTAATAGAACTGTGATAATTAATTCTTCTATGATCTAATTAAAGGCTAAATTCGAATATTTTTAACATATTATACTTATAAAATAGACCCTCTTTTGGCATATGTGACGTCATGCTCATGAGGTAGGTTGCGTGGCGGTGTATTTTTTTACTTTCATTGGTTAAAATGGATCTACCTTACTTTTAACTTACCTTGATCAAAACGAGAAATGCATAAAAAGTAGAAAAAAAAATATTTTTTTAAAGCTTTGATAATGGAAATCTTATTGTATACATAAATGTTTTAAGTTAAAAGAGTTAGGTCAATTATGACGTCATAAATCAAAACATTATATTGTGAAAATAGTCCGTGATGACATCATTCCTGTTTTTTTATTATATACAAATTAAATTAAGGCTAGATCGCTACAAAAAACAAGTGCTAAAGAGTTGACATTAATTGAAAAGGGTAGTAACAACATTAAATTTGATGGACAGGTATGAAATTTGAGTGGACACTGATAAACAACATTACAATTTTATTTTTTGAAAAAAATCAATGAACCGTCGATAAATCTTCAACAGCCAACCGGATGTTCAAAAGTAAATTCCCAGGGATAACAATTCCAGGTGGCAGCACCTTCATTTGTCAACCCTAAACATAACAGTTACAAAAACATAGTCTTTATTAATGACTCATTAGTAGTGTAAGTGTAATAAGTGTTGCAAAGGTACTCCTAATAATCAGTGGTTGCCGCGTGCGATAAACGATAATTATTGCTGAGGTCAAACCTTTTATCGTTATCGTTTATTGCAAAGTTTTCTAAAATTACTGCTCATTCACTTATCGTTAGTCCCAAAAAATGAGGAACGATAAACGATAAGTTCAAAGACGACTTTTGTGAAAATACAAAAAAATTGTAAGGAAATCTTTGGAGTCTCTTTTCTAAAAAAAAACGTCGCCAACTTTTTTTGGAGATTTTTTTCTAAAAAAAAGTCGCTAACTTTTTTTGGAGATTCTTTTCTAAGAAAAAACGTTGTCACTATTTTTGGGGGATTTTTATCGTTATCGTTTATCGCTTACTGCAAGTTGGGTTTTGAAATTTTTTATCCTTTATCGTTTATCGCAAGTTGAGAAAAAAGTTATCGTTTTATCGTTATCGCAAGTTGAAAAAAAAGTTATCGTAGAAACCACTGCTAATAATCATTTGTGGTGTGAAGCGATATAGCACTCTTTGGGTTCTATAGAGCACTACAAAATTATTGGTTTCCTTCATCCAACCTATGAATGTACACAGGGAATTTCATCATGTTGAATGAGAGTGGAAATCCCTCGATTGTGAAATGGAAGCGTTTCATGATCATCATGTCAATCTGAGGAAGTCACATCAAAAAGTATTTTAAGTTTTTTTTTGTTATGCTTACATTGTTTTTAAAACGATCGGGACACGTCACTCATTATACACAAATATATTTTTTAATATTAAGACTGGTGGACTCGCAGGTATTTTGGTATTCTTAATTACACTGTTATATAGAAGAAAATCTATATAACAGTGTAATTAAGAATACCAGGCTGAGATACTTTTTAGGCTTTGATTAGTTGAGTGCATGTTTGTCTCCCGATCACCTTCAAGGAAGATATATATTATTATTATATTATTATATATATATATATATATATATATATATATATATATATGATGAAGCAATACTGCTTATATATGTGCCCATAGATGACGCAACTCAATCGAACCATATTGTCAAAATGGTATTAGGAAAAAAAGATACAAGATAGAGAGGGAAAACTATGACTCATGGAAAATGGCACCAATAAATCCTTGTCCCATCATATAAACAGTAGCAAGGAAATAATTTATCTATAATGCAAAATTTGAAATCATTTTTGTCATTATTTCCTCAACTTATATGAGAAATAGTATTTGAACCATATTTAGTTGTATTCCACTCAAATACTTGTCCACCCATACATTGTGACAATTTTTCTCATGAGTCATGATTTTCGTTTTCTATCTTGGGCCAAATCTTACTGGTCAATTTTTTCATGGGCCATTTCTTCCCAAGCCGTATTTTCAGACAAAATATAAAATACAAGCTATATTTTTTATTTTGCTTTCATGAATAATGAAACGTGAGGAATCTTATTATTCTTTTGATCTTGTACCAAAAATATTGACATATTATTATTCTTCCCGCTTGCTCGTGGTTTTTAATGACGTTAAGCGAGAAGTCTTGGCAATATGAACATACCTTGTATTTCAATAGGTTTTGGGTATGGGCAATGAGATTCTAGGGCAATCATCCCCCAGACAATCACCCCCGGGGCATTTACCCCCCGTGCCAATCACCCCCGGGCATTTACCCCCCGTTAGTAATATTTATATCTCTTTAAGTCCACTTATGAAGTTAACTCTGTTTTCAAGCTATTAATAAATATGACGTCACTGGTAAGCACCAAGTCACATTTCTTTAGAATTGGAATCTCTATAGCTTAACGTGAATAATTTTGCAAAATTCGTGTCTTAGACCTTATATTTGGGCTATCTATGTACAACTAGACAATCATACAGTTTGTAACCTATCAACTCAAGATCTCTTGTTTATCTCATATAGGTCCTAAGCTATTTTCTAAGATTTCATCAAGAGATCTTGAGTTGATAGGTTACAAACTGTATCATTGTCTAGTTGTACAAGATAGCCCAGATATAAGGTCTAAGACACGAATTTTGCAAAATTATGCATAGAGATTCCAATTCTAAAGAAATGTGACTTCGTGCTAACCAGTGACGTCATTTTTATTAATAGCTTGAAAACAGAGTTAACTTCATAAGTGGACTTAGAGAGATAAGAAATATTACTAACGGGGGGTAAATGCTCGGAGGGTGATTGGCACGGGGGGTGCTAGTCCAGGGGGTGATTGTCGGGGAGTGATTGTCTGGGGGGTGGTTGTCCTGTTACGGGGCAATGAGTATTGCAATATTTTCTATGCATGGCTCAAGAATAACACTTTGGAGCCTTTTTATCGAAAATAATTGACGGTTGAAAAGAAGTGACAATAATAAACATAAGAAGTAGTTGATATTATGAATTATGGCGGTACTTAACTCTTAGGTGATGAGTGTACATCGACTCTGGAATAAGAATCCTAAAAAACACTCTCTTTCAGTAGGCCTTAATCCATGATATGTTTTGTTGTTATCTATTAAATGGACCTCACCAAGAGTGTCTATTAATATCAATTAAGTAAAGAAACTCATTGGAATGAGAATGAATATTTATGTGGCTTCATCCTTCCTACTGATAAATTCATCATCGCCCTGACGATGAAACGTACCCAGGAAAAAGGAAAACAAGTGTTGCCAACTGACAAATATATTTATTAGTGAGTTTATAAGAATTATCATGCCGAAATATTTATATACTACAAAATAATTATGTTATAGAAGTTAATGGTTTATAATTGTCGACCTATATAAAGTGAAGAATCTTAGACTTTTTATTCGGCTGTGGATGATTTTAATACCGACTTGAGATAGAAAGAGAAAAAAACTGAAAACATAGAGACATCTCTCTGGCCTCTCTTTTATTATAGTTTTAAACCTCACAAACCTCTCCCTTTAAAAAAATATTTTAACAAATTTTTTTACTAATTAACGTTATTTTTACCGAGTCGTGTTTGCTTCGCAGGCAAAAAAAAAAACATCTGCTCAAGCTCAAAATGTGTGTATTTATTTTTGATCAGAGCTTTTGAAATCAAATCCAGTAGAAAATTTCACATGAAATATATGAAAATAGTAAAAGGGAAAGCCCACATTTTCACAATCCCTCATGAAACTTTATTGTCTACAAAATAAATATTATTAAGTCATTCGTTACTAAGAAATATCAAATCTAGTATTGTAGTTAATGTAGGTCAAGTGTAGCTTCAAATAAATAAAAGACACTTGGTTTTAAGAGGTAGTTTATTTTATGTGTGTAATTTTATTTATTCATAGAATCGAAGTCTCTTGACGCTGATAGCATAAGTAGTGGGCTATATTGATGCAAGTTTCATTATATCATGGTTAGACTACAAATAATATAATCCGTCAAGTGTCGAAATATTCTTGGTATCAGTGAACATTGTGTATTCTCTTTTTCTCTTTCTTGATTGCTTTTGTGTTATGAACTCGGCCAGGATAATAGAGATCTCTATGTATCTTGAACTCGGCTAGGGATTACTTTATACCCGACCTGACGTAGAAAGAGAAAAACAGCTGTCGAATAAGAAAATAAATACATATTTTAAAAGATATTAGGAAAAATGGACCAGGAAAATATGGACTAGAAATATATGGACCAGGAAGGAATGGACCAAGATAGAAAAGGAAAATGATGACTCATGGAAGAAATGGACCAAATACATAAGTAGGCAAGTTTTTGAACGGAATATATCTAAGTATTGTACAAATACTATTTATCATGTAAATAATGACATAAAATGATTTTATTTTTGCAGTTTTAGTTTAATAATCTTTTTTATGTCAATTGTAGTTCAAATTCTGGTCAATAATACGCATTGTCTTAAATATCGAACATACCTATGTTAGAAGCACTCAAAAAGTAAATACATAAAGAAGAAGAAATATATCCTAATTTCGGGCGCGATTGTTATAAAGGGAATATTTAAAGAGATAAAGTGAAGGGTGACGTCACAGTCAACAATAATAAATTGAGAGAGCCTCCAATGATCCGAGATGAGTATTCAATATTTGCAATCCGGCCGAAGGAAGGCATCTCAACACATACAGACAATGCTTGGACCCCCTCGAGTCAGTCGCCTCCCTCAGTTTATAGTATTTTGTACAATACTTAGATATATTTCACTCAAAAACTTGCCTACCTATGTATTTGGTCATTTCTTCCATGAGTCATAATTTTCCTTTTCTACATTGGTCCATTCTTTCCTGGTCCATTTCTTCCTAGTCCTTATTTTCCTGGTCCATTTCTTCTGGACACCATTTTTTGAATCTTTTTGACATCTCTTTTATTATAGTATCAAAGGATCACAAACCTCTCCCTTTTTTCTATTATATATAGATCGTATCAGGACTAGCCCCCCAGACAATCACCCCCCGGACTAGCCCTTCTGGAACTAGCACCCCCCGTGCCAATCACCCCCCCGACATTTACCCCGTTAGTAATATTTCTTATCTCATAAAGTCCACTTATGAAGCTAACTATGTTTTCTAGTTATTAACAAAGATGACGTCACTGGTTACCACTTTCTTGATCTCCTTTTCCGCTGCTTGCGAAGACTAATGGGACTTGGATATCTTATAAAATAGCTTAGGACCTATATGAGATAAATAAGATATCTTGAGTTGATAGGTTACAAACTGTATGATTGTATAGTTGTACATAAGTAGCCCAGATATAAGGTCTAAGACACGAAATTTGCAAATTTATGCACATTTATTAATACATATTCCAATTCTAAAGGACTGGGACTGCGTACTAACCAGTGACGTCGTCTTGGTTAATAACTAGAAAACATAGTTAGCTTCATAAGTGGACTTTATGAGATAAGAAATATTACTAACGGGGGGTAAATGCCCGGGGGTGATGGCACGGGGGGTGATAGTCCAGGGGGTGATTGTCGGGGGGTGTCCGGGTGGTGATTGTCTGGGGGGTGATTGCCCTAAAACCATATAAGATGTCGGCATTTTATTATTGCATTATATTAAACAACTTAAGTTTTTATATTTTTGAGGAGGAACCCTGATATGAAGATCGAAGAACTCAAGCGTTTATTATATCGCAATAATAAAAATAATAACAGCTTTTGGCTTATTTCTTTAAAATGTTAAAAATAATTTAAAAAGGGTCAAGTTTGTCCTTCTAGTCCACTTGTCCTGTGGAATAAGTCTTCAGACACAGGAGGGAACTCTGTATCAAAGTCCGTCCTCAAGAATAGAAGAACTTAAGCTGTTAAATATAATACAATAACACTATGTAACAGGATTTGCCCCAAGCTGAAATTCCTAATTTGAGTCCCATTTTACGTAGTTTCCAAATATGACAATTAAATATCGCCCAAAAAACAGTTTGGCCATAATGGCCTTTTTAAATCAGGATTTTCATCATTTTTAATTACCTACACCCAGTTATCCTCGTCCAAAGTAATAATAACGGCAAAGATCATATATATATAATTTATTCTAGTATGAATATGCATTTCAAATCAGTTCTTATAATTTCAATATCTTTCGTACTAATCTAAAAAATAGGCTTTATATTTCAAAAAGTTGATCATTTTTATTGTTCTATTTAAGGGGCTCTATATTTTTTTTTTCAAGTCTATTACTATAATGAAAATGTAAAATATTTTTGGTATATGTCTATGCATTTCAGAACAGTTTTTATAATTTCGATATTTGGATGAGAGTAAAGAAAAGATCAATTTAGTAGACCAAAGTATTAATTTATTAAATGAATATATATATATTTTTTTTTTATTATTTTTTTTATTGCTACTCCGTATTTACAATCAATAAATAACAGAACGGGCACATAAAAAATGAAATTGAACTTATGGTGCCCTCGCAATAGTGACCAATCCGGTCATCTATGTCGATCCGTCCTGACCATTATTCAAAAGATGACGTGGTAGTGAGCCAATCTCCAATTCTTGTACCAACAATGAAATTATACTGATTGGAGATTGGTTGGTCCCCAGAATCCTCGTTCCTCTTGAGAAAAATTTCTTCTTTTAAGCAAACCCTAAAGATTCTTAAAGTGTTCTCCATCTCATCTGGTCTTTGTGTGTAAACGCCGACAAAACTGAAATAATAAGTGGATATGGTGGCTTAATTGAAAAAGGATGGCCAGTTTTTTAAAATTTCTGAGATATGAATATTTAGGATCTTGGATTGGAAACAATTCTACGGCTATGAATCTTCAAGACATAAAGGGTAAAGTTTCGAATGTGTGTGGCTTCTTCTCTAGACTCAGGCTTAATGTATGGGAGAAAATACAAGTTTGGAACAATTATATCGTCTCAAAAGTAATCCATCTTTTAAGAGTTACACCTTACGATGAAGAAACGTCCCGCATGATTAAGTATATGCAATTGACATTCTCAATTTAGATAAAAAGAAAAACATATCGATGAAAAGACTTCACAATCCTCTACGATACGGTGGTCTATCTGTTGTAGATTTTGAAAATTTATGGAAATCTTTAAATACGTACTGGGTTCGAAATATGTGGACAGAGAAGGAACCACTGAGTCATTATCTCTCACAAATTTCTGGAGGAAAATATACGGAGAGGGCATATTTCGGACTGAGGGAGGTGCTGCAGAGATTATCGGAGTTTTATGGACGATTGGAGAAGATCATAGAAGGAGCCACCAGCACAATTAAATCGTATGAAAAGAGCCTTAGATGGGAGCTTCCTACAAGAGGCTCCATAAATTTCAAAGGAATAAATACAGTCGGACTTGACTTTGCTGCAGAAACGGCAGATTCCCCATGCTTCTAAATAAATGGCTTTTAAGCAATTCCAGTCTATTTTTTGGTTTGTACGAGTCTGTAGACAGACCTGCAGTACCAATCAGATTGCGTCTGGCTGAAACCAGAGCCCTATAAGGAGAGTTACGTCGTGAGACCTTCTGTAGGTTGGCTCATAATATTTATAATTATCGAGGGGGTTGTAAGTAAACAGTCTTTTGAATATTTTCTTTCTTTTGTGTGTGACGTCATGAGATGATTTACACCTCTCTGACGTCATGGGCTACCCCACACCGACTCCTATGTACCAACCTACTCCTCTCTATATTATTATATTCTTATTATCTAGTCACTTAATAAAGACACTTAATACTGAACACAGTTCATTTTGTCTACGTCTTCTGCTTCCCTGTCCTACTGTGATTGGCGACGAGTCTGGGATACATGATAACTATATCCTTCTGTATCATAGGTATCTCCAAAATTTTACAACACTTTCGAAGTATTAAAAAACAATATAAACTCTAAAGATCTATTTAAAAAATCATTTCATTAAGAAACTATTCTTCTTCTGGTGGATTAATATTTTAATTGGATATAATTTAATAAGGAGTTTACGAAAATTGAAGAATATTAAATTATATGAAAAAGAATTAGTAAAAATGAAACAAAATAGGATCTCAATAATAGAAATGGCAGTTCAACTAATTAGACCTCATTAGAATATACGAGTATACCACAATGCCATTACTATAACATATATATCAAGGTATATAAAAATTCGTTTACACATACATTTACGAGAACAGACGACTATAGTAAAAAATAGGTCTAATAAAACCTCCAATTGTATTTGGAAGTAGAAGTATGTACATGGGAAAATTATGTAAATAATTATCAAATTCATGTATTTATAATAATAATTAATATATCCCAGATTAGTGAAATGATCATTATAAATTACAAAATTAAAATTAATATTTTTTTAAATTGAAAATATATTTTACAACACGTAGTATGATAAAAAAAATTAAAAAAATATTTTTTATATTTTTATACTACGTGTTGTAAAAATATTTCAATGATAAAAAAATATTTTTTTAAATTATTTTGTCATTCATAATTAATCATTCACTAATCTGGATATATAAATGGTTCAATGATAAAATCTAGTTCATCAATACTTGGATATTTTTTGGGACAATCGTTTCTTATGGATATTTTTTTTTTACAACATGATGATATATTATATATTTTTATATTATTTAGTAAATCACGAATAAAATATGGAGTTAAATGCATAAGGAGGACTATTTAATTCGTGAAAAAAATCCCCAATGAATGAAGGTTTATAGGACACAGTTTTGTCATAGATCCGATTTATTATCCTAAGAATAACATAGGAACAATAATAGTTTCTTTCATTCCAAGCGTTGTTTTGGAGCCATTCCATGCTATT
>CP045900.1:16970394-16988674 GCA_013387185.1 Caligus rogercresseyi | reverse complement strand
TTAATTGATCTGATCCCCTATGTACGGCACAGTATTTCTAACTCGGACCCATAGTTAGGTACCCCTGAGACATGATATGAACAATTAAGTTTTATTTACATTTTTTTAATATACTTTTATTTCAAGTTATTGAGTTAAACATTTTTCTAAATGTATAAAATACTCATAAAATATTTTATACACTCCAAACAGTCCCACATTGGAATATTATTTATGTTCCTTCACAAGCATCAATGTTGTGTGCCCAAAAATATTTAAAAAAAATCATATATATACTTATGAATGAAAAGTATATTATTTATATTTTAATTTTTTTTCTTCAGGAAGATGATATTGATAACCTCGTTAAATAATTTATTAGTGCAGTCATTCTAACGTCATTGATGTTTAACTAAGGGACATTTTATATCCCAACTTCATATGAACTCTTATAGTATACAACTATGAAATTATATTTTTCAAAATAATTAGCCTACAATATAATAAGCTACAAATAAAATTAAATTTCCATTCCAAACTTTGAAATGCCTCATTTGTCACGGCCAATGATGGCTGTTGTATGGGTTGACTATAAGGCTTGACCCAAACAAACGTGTGAAATGCTGCTAGTCAAATTCAAAATTAAAATATTTATGCATGAACTGTAACTGGTAATGAAAAATTAGATTAATTATTTTTTACCCTTAGATATATGACGTCCCTATGATAATTTAACTGACGTCAGGATAAATCGATGCATACATCATAGAATAAATATGTAAACCAACATTTTTTGAATGGAGTACAATATACTTGTATGGAGAATTGTTGGGTACATAGGAAGCCCTTTGAGGATGACCAGAGGATTCTTGATGTATTGACTACCCTCCCAAACTAGAAAAAGACTGTGGAACCACTAGTTGATTTCAGGAAGTAAGCCAATCCTATTTCTTGAAAATTCTTCTTTTTTCTCATTCTTACCCAATAAGGATATGATGATAAATTTTTCTCATAGTCTAACTGAACTGCAATTTAATGCATCGACAATTCATATTTGAGTATTTATATTAATTCAATTAATCGAAAAAATTAAACAGAAGGTCATCCATTGGATTACCCTTCTGTTTTCCATATTCTCTTTTATGAAAAGTGGACTGATAATTGTTTGTGTGGGATACTTTTAAAAATAATAATATATGATTAGTATATCCAACACCCCGCCGTTTCATAATGTATAAACTTAGGTTCTGAAATATTTTTCGTATGACGTCACGTCTGCCAGAAAACATAAGCAAATCACTTTTACTATATATAATAAGTATTAAATCCCTACTCAAATATTATTAGTGCAACTTTCTTACAAAAAATGGCTCCACTTAATTTAAAAAATATATATTTTTTAGAGTCTATGAGGAAATGTGAACAAATTTTTTCAAATAATTTTATAGTAAATGGAAGGGGATAGGAACGACAACCTTGTAAAAGAGTTTCAAAATCAATGTCAAAGTGCCGTCGCTTCCATTGGAAGCTATTAATAAATTTGCTAAAATTGTGTATTTCTCCAAATAAAATATGAAAAAATTGCCTTCAAGAGCAAAAGCTAGTCATAGGAAAAGTTTAAGAGCGAGGCGAAAAATGAAATAAATAATTAATTAAATGCTCCAATAAATTATATACTTTTTTCTAAATATGTCTTTGTCATAATATTTAGTTATATATGATTATAAACAGTGTTTTGTTTTTGTTATAATTTCTAATTATATACTTTTATCTAAATATGTCTTTGTAATAAGATTTATTAATATATGATTATAACAGTATTTTGTTTTGTAATAGTTATAAATTAATTCTTTTTTTCAAATATGCTTTGTAATAATATTTGTGTAATTTGTTTATAAATAGTATTTTGGTATAACTTATTCGTTTTTTTATATGTATTACCATATAATGATTTAAGAGTTGCTTTTTCATGAAATATTTTGGATAACTTTCAGCAACTTTAAATCATCAAAGATTTATGAGTACTCATAATTAATCTCTTTCCATTTCCAATAAAATTGTGATCATTAATTATTATATGATCTAATTAAAGGCTAAATTCGATTATATTTAACATATTTTACTTATAAAAGACCCTCTTTTGGCATATGTGACGTCATGCTCATGAGGTAGGTTGCTTGGCGGTGTATTTTTTTTTACTTTCATTGGTTAAAATGGCTCTACCTTACTTTTAACTTACCTTGAGTATTCAATATCCCAGAGCCGCCGCCAATTAGGTTGCACGGCAGGAACGAATATAAAAGAACGACACTTGTGAGAGGGTCATGACTTCTAGTATATTTATTAGCACAGAAGGAAAGGAGGAAATACATACACGGAAGAGGAAAGAGTGAAGCACAGTAGACATGACGTCAGGGTGTCTTTCAACGTGACGTCAGGGACATAACAATAATAACTAGTACAAACCTATCACAAGAATTGCCGATCAGCCTTTACTGTATTGGCGGTTGCATGCATTGAGAGTCCCATTTGATGAACTGTAATCCAAGTTCCGAACCATTATACTGACCCTACATGTAATTAATAAATAATTATGGACTTTAAAATTTTGAAAGGAACGTCTCTATTTAAAACGGCGCTATTTTGAGTCCAGTTTAGGAACACCGGGTACGCTAAACAATGACATGCGAGAGAAAGTTTTTAATGTAGGCGCTTAACATTGCAACTAAGACATTAGATGTTACGGGTCCTTTTGCATCAGATTTTCCCTAGAACGACAAAAATTTGACGAACAAAGAACGACAAGAAAACTTTTCTAGCGTTGGTCGTCGTTTAAAAAAATAATGTGTAACAAGCAGGTTTGTACTTATTCAAAATATCTTCATGAATGGCTACCCTGGCGCCAAAATAAAGAAACATTATTTTTCTTAGACTAGAGTGTTTTACTGTTTTAAATCCTTTTTGATGGGAAATATTTATTTTCTAAAAAAAACGTCATCACTTTTTTCAGAACGACAAACTTTTAGTTTTTGTTGAACTCCAGTGGTTTACAGGGACGTCAAAGAAAGTGAGGCTTTTTGTTATTCTTAGATCAAGTTTACTTATGTAAAAGCACGGTAACATTAAATATTAAACCATGAAATATGATATAAACGATTAAAAAACTGTGGTTATTTAAATATACAGAATAGTAAAAGAACCTGGCAAATCCTTTATTTATGTGTCGAAAATATAGACAAATATTCATTCTATGACTAATATTTTATTATTAAAATGTCTTATTCATTGTCATATTCAAGCATGAAGAAATTTTCCGTTTTAAAAGCATGCAGTATATCTGTTGCATTAAAAATATATGGGGGAACTATTTAATAGAATAATAAAGTTTTTCGGCTTAATAACATAATAAACTACGCAATGAGTATTTTAAATGCACTTTAAATGAAGTATGAATAACGTTGAGGGAAATACTATCTTAACACTTTGTATAAAATGATTAGATATTCCCAGAAAAATCGAGTCAATCATTTTACGTAATATTTGATGTTGAAAAAGATTCGATTTGTCACAAATATTGAGTTTAAGTAAAAAAGTCTCAAGATTTTCATAAAATAAATACATCGAAATTGAATAAAATGGTTCTCCTCAACAGTCATGATGTCATAGCAATGCTCCCGGAGCACAAAGGTTTAGCTTCCGGAATAGGAGCCTCTCAAAGAGACTTAGATCTGGGTGTAGAGTTGCGGTTTGATCCGGTTTCTTCTGTTTATCAACTTTCATGTTTTTAGCTACATCCTACACAAAAAAAAAATATTTATTTAAGGGAAAGTCAAGTGCTGATTGAGGTGGTTAAAGCGTTGTCAGTTAGTCTGCTGAAAATAAGCGCAAGCCTTATTTTTGGGCAATCTGATGACCATTCATACATACCTTTTGGGTCAGATCATAGCAAAAACCGTGTGTAAAACCAGTGTGTAAGTGAACCATGAAAACAGTCTATATATTGCAAGAGTAGGGGGTGTATCCATAAGGGACTCCTCCTTCAAGATCCAAGGTTCCAAAGGATACTGATATGGTGGGTTGATCAGGAGAATATTATATCATAACCATAGATTTCCAAATCATGAGCCTTACAGATGAGACTCGAAGGCAAGGAGGACTCCTTCATTTGCTTGTTGAGGAAGAGCCTGAGAGACTTCTTCTTCTAGATGTACGAGTCCAAGAGACGTGTTGAAGGAGAGTTCATGAGTTGAGTCTCCGTAGTCATCCGAGACAGATCCGGAAGAGGGGGATGTAGGGAGGGTATATAATTGAAGAAACGATGAGTATGATAGGTCATGAGGAATCTCCTCCTTTCACGATCCGGTGCCCAAAGATTCCATTTCAATGCGTGAAGTCACTCTTTTTCGATCCCGAGACTCTTCAGCATGGGAGTATGTTAATTATCTCTCTATCTCTGTGCCTTTCTCTATCTGTGTTCTATATCTGTGTGACTCCCTCTCTGTGTTCCTCTCCCTTATCCCTTCTCTCTAACTCTTCTTCTTTTTCTTTCTTTTCCTCTCCCATTCCCTTCCAAAAATAATAAAAATACCATGATCCCTAAAACTGGAAGAGGTGTACGAAAGTAGAACTGAGCTATATCTCTATGGTATTATCCCCCGATAATGACTAGATTCATATAAAAAAGGGAAGGATAATGCTAGAATCCGCAACAAATGGGAGCCACCTAAACCTCTTTATTATGAAATATATAACTTTAAAAAGTCTAACACCTTGCTATAATCCTTATTTATATCCTGTTGATGCATTCTATCGAACCATATATGCAAAAAAAAAATGAAATATTTTAAAGAGATACCCATTTGATATTTTGTTTATTGTTTTACCTATTGTTTAGATTTTTATTATAAACTATAATGTTTATTTTACTTATATTTTATTATTTTTTATATAATTTTATATAACATCTAAACAATAAAGGAGAGAAGAAAAAAACACCAAGGCTTACAAAGTAATAGAAAAGAGATAAATGACGAAAGATACAGCTAGTGACGTCATTTGAAAGGACTACTTTCAAGTGAAGTACATATATGCATAGACATCAGAGGACATTTATGCAGGATTTTTCTTTTTTCTATTCCCAAGAGAACTAAATAATTTCGTCACTAATAATCATGAAAGAGCTCTTTAAGGTGACTGATTTTTTCTTGAATATCCAGATATTATATTGGTGGATGGTATTATCTTCATTGAGGGCATGTTTATTATAATAAAAATTTAAAACAATATACATTAGTATATTAGAAGGAAGGGAAAAAATACAAATCAAAATTTTACCACATTTTCTTAAAACATCATTAATAAACATAAAAATATGCTACAATATATATATGTTACCCACAAATATACACAGTCTAATCACTTACTTTTTAGGCATATAAACAAAGGACAACAAAGAAGTGTTTGACAAAAATAATTGAGCAAAAACTGAAAAAGATGTTATATTTTGCTTATCGCCACCACATTTCTAAAATTATTATTGGAGGAAACGGGAGGTCTTTTCACCAAGATTCAAACAACGACATTTCTAACTATATGTATATATATTCATTTGAAATTGAAATGAAATATGTTTAATGCACCCATAATATTATTTGTTATGCATATTTTTTGCACTGATTGGTTAGAGTTGCTTTATTTACATATTAATAATTTATATTTCATAATAAGGAGTCCATTCAAAGAAGATGAGTCACGGATCGAGGCCTAAGAGACAAATAATTTGCGTTTTTTGATCCTCCACATCCATAAGTAAAAAGTGATGCCTTTTTTCAGATTGTCAACAGCTTTTTATTTTTTGCCTTTGATATATGTTCACACAAACAACGTTCTATAAAAGTTTCATTGGGTCTCACCCTCATCTGCATATAATGCATGTATGCTTCAGTAAATGAGTAGGAAAGCAATCTACTTCAGTCGACCTAATGGTAAAGTGGTATAAGACATAAAAGAGATTTAAACAAATCTGCTTTTCAAGGATCTATGCTACTTTGTGGGAGATGAAAGTTAAACCGGAGGTTACATTCTTTATATAGTTTTTGAGGGAGAAGAATGGAAAATTTTGATATTTTTTTCCTTCAGATTATTTACTTTTCATTATCTATCGCCCATAATATTTGTATTAGTAAGTTTAACGCTAAAAAATATGTAATGGCATATTGCATATATATTCAATGCAAAAAGTATTATTACTTTTAATAAATAAAAAATATTCAATATATATATTATATTCGTATGTGTGTATGTTTGTGTCAATGTGGTTGTTATTTCGTTACATTTCGATAATATAATTAAAAAAAAATACATTTCAATTGTTTATGAATAATCGTGAAGAAAACGGCAACTTAACTTCATTTTTCTCAAATTAAGAATTGAGATCAAAATGCTAGACTTATTTTGTATATGCCCATCTATTTTGCTTATGGTACAATGACGTAAATTAATTTTTTATTGCTCTTGATACTATCATTCATATAGCGCGAAGCCTCCATGATGTGAGATAAAACTATTTATAACAGATTTTTATGGTATGAAAATTAGTATATTTTACATCCACGAGGCAATGACCCCATTAAGATCCATTTTATGTGCATTATGGATACATTGATCAAAGTTCAAAATGAATCTGGACAATAAAATTTGTAAGGGGTATTCGAAGTAAATGCCCAAAATTTATTTTTGGTACTCGAATATATTCGCTACAGCTGTTCGGCACATGTTTCCTTTCTATCGACTTCTTTTTTTTTCGAATATATAATTTATAATAAAGAATTATATTTAAATTACTAAATTTTTATTACTATTTCCTTCTGATTATTATTTTCTTATAAAGACTAGCTAACCGACTCGGCTTTGTGCGTACATAAACGTAACAGGATGTATTGCCATTTTATCTATCGCTTAAATTCCCTTATATTTGAGATTAAAGCATCTTTATCCAAACTAAAAGGGAAGGAAATGGTATTAATTGTTCTCATCTCTATTTCATTTCTGGGTTTTTTTTCTTCATCATTAACTTCCTTTGTTGCGACATTGCATAATATATCCACTTCTTTGATGCCAAAATTTGGGCTGGTATCAAATATATTCATATATAGCTGATATAACCTAAAAATGGTTTTTGGAAATCAAGTCCGCAGTACGAATTATTAACTCCGCCGAAAGGAGGTATTGTTTTCACTGGCGTTGGGTTGTTGGTTTGTGTTTATCAGCAGGATAACTCAAAAAGTACCGAACGGATTCGGATGAAACTTTGTGGAGTTGTTAGAAGTGCCAAAAGAACAAGTGATTAAATTTGGCATCTCTGAGTGCAGAATTAAGATGCAAAATGAGCTAAATACTAATAAATATTTCAAGTTAGCCTACTCTGCCAATAGATGTCGCTGTGCTGTAAAATTGGGTGCCAAGAGCGTCTTCCTCTCGAAATTTCCGTCGAGGGAACCCTCTCCCGTCCCTCTGCGCCGCCCAGTCGTGAAAAATCCGCCTCGGAAGGCTCATAAGGACCCGTGACGGCGGAGGTTTGCACTCTCTGAGTGTATATATGCCTCTAGTACATTTTGATTGTCATTAAAATTACCATATGTTCAATAGTAACTGGAACGGAAGACTATTGAATTTAAAAGTGTTGCTGAAACTTTGTAAGTCTTTGTGTAATTGACGAAGTTGCTCGGATAGACTTGACCATACATTTATAAGTTGTAGTTATTTTTAATTATTCACTATATTATTAAAAATACCTTTTTTGTGTCTCATATTTTTTGCACTTTTAACTTTTAATTTTTATCCCTTTTGGGAACACCAAATATGTAATTGGAAAGTGTGTTATAACATTACTAAAACACATTTTAATTTTATAACATATGCTGAAAAGGGTCTTTTACATGTTGAATGACTCAGAAAGGGTGCTTATTGTCCCTAACCGAAGATCCTTCATTGTCATCTGTATGTCGTCATTAAGAGGCATAACAACATAATATACCCTATATGATCTTCCTGTGACCTCTGACGTCACAATTTATGTTAATTTATTTTACGTTTTGGGGGTTATCACAAGAATTTGGATAATATAATTATTGTGTTTTGACGCCCATGCATTACATATCATAACAGAAAGCATCCCAAGGGAAGCCCTTATTGGATGAAGCATGAAACATTTGGTTTTATCATGTGGACATACACAAAAGGACATATAAAAGAATAATATATAAGTTTTTAGAACCTTCAACTTTTTTTTTCGGTTAAGATTTTTTATTTATCATCATCAACAAACAGTGTAATAAAATACACATAAGATAATACGATATAATAAATAATAAAAACATAAAACTAGGCAGTTGCGTAAAAACATACATACATGAACATTATAGTTCATAATTACTGCCTAGAAATAAATAACCTTTATAAAGGGACAATAAGACAAAAAAGCTAAAAATAATCACAATAAGGCCGTTCTTGACATAAACGTTTATATCTTCTAGCAATTGATTTAATCAGCTTAGATATTGTGCTGAAGTTGATGGTATGAATTTGATTATTTCGCCAGCCCAATCCAGGAGGAAGATGCCACTTGAGGGATTTTGATTCCGAGTGCCGAGTAACGCGCTGCTGCTCCTATCATGATGGCTCTTAACTCTTCTTCGTGTATGGGACTTGTTGTTAGTTTTTTCCCGACCAATGATTTATATTCAATAAAGCACACTCAATCGCCTTGTGATGCGGTAAAGAATTATGACTCCTCTTGTGTGCTCCAAAAGAATAATGGCCTTGATTTGTCCGGCAGTCCGTTCCCATCCACGCCAACATTTAGTTGGACAAATGTCTTAACAATTTTAAAAGTGGACAATCCACAAAAGCGTGAACTGTGGTATTAAAAATAAACCGCAGTCCCTTGCATGGATGGTAAAACCTTATAATGTCCGAGGAAATTTGAAACTGGGCTGTGAATTTATTACCGTCCGCAATTCTACACGTTGATCCCATAATTCTCCTGTCCCACGAAGAAGGCAAATTAAGTATTTTTTATATTTACAAACTATGGAGTTAGGATCCGTTGTCCGCCCCAAAGGATATAAAAGTTTTGTATGCCATGGTCGGGTGGGCTAAAATTGACGAGAGATCTCTCAAGTGGAAACTGGAATCTTCCATTTGAAAAAAGTGATTCGGATACCAAGTCATGCAGAGTAAACATTTCATTCTGAAGAGCAAACTTTTCTAAAGAACAAGGATCCCAAATTTATCCGTGAAAGGCTTTTTATTTTTGTTTTGATAGACTATATCTATCGTTGAATCAGAAGAAAAGCGCGGTGTACCCTCCAAATAATTCTCTGGATGGAAGCCAAAAAGGAGAAGAAGTTTCCAATTCATCATTCGTCAATGGAGTGCCACGTGCATCCAGTTGAGGTATTTTGGAGTTGTAAATCTCCTCCTCCAATCCTTTCCGTGAAGAACACCTAGTTCCTCTACCACTTTTTGTAACATTTTGGAATAATGTTAACTAAAAGATTGAGACCACCGCCAATTCTATTTTTTGGACGTTTTAAAGAAGGAGATATTTGTAATGAAACAGATATTTCAGCCATTTATCCTCTCTGCCATTGCAGATTCCGCTATAAATGGTATGGAAGTGGCCTTGTAAAAGATAAGAGGGATAATTCGGGGTGTTGTATTATCTATTCTTTTTGAAGAGAAAGATTACGCCCTTGACGAATGTTGTTATACACCATGCTTTCAGCCGATCCAATTACCTGTAGCGATACCGTCCGCGTCCACTCGATTCCCAAAATGTTGACGAGCTTAACTACTTGGCACCCTTCAATTACTTTTGAGCTATTAGGTTGCCAGGAACCTAATGGAAGTATCGCAGTCTTTTTGTGGTTCATTTCTAATCAGACCTAAATCCGAATTTACCAAAACATGCTAAAACAATCTTGATGCGATTTTCCAACTGAGTTCTTGTATTGGCTTCAATCGTTAACGTAATATCATCTGCATAAAGGTCAATTAGGTGTTTCTTATCGGAAAAGATACACCAAAAACAGGATACTTCAACGATACTTTGAGTCATTAGGAAATATATATTTAGTGGTTTTGACAAAATTTAAATCTGCGCACAAAAATTAATTGCTAAATATGCACAGTGACCTTTGATTGGACCTCTCGTGACGTAAGCAGGCTCACATATTGTACATGCCTCTAAAGATGACTCATATTGGACATAAAAGAATATCAATGCTACAGTTGTGTCATTTGATCTTTCATAGAGAACGGACATAGACACAAATATAATGTTTTTTTTTACATCTGAGATCTCTGACATCATATTCGAAGTCAAACTTCACCAGTTTTTCTGGGATGTTCTTTAATTTTATGAAGAAAAGGAATAGGAGGCCTCCTTATTAGCTAAACTGGCACTGTGATCCCTGTTTTGATCTTCAATGACGTAAGCAGAGTATCAAAGTATTGTGATGCGGTTGAGCACAAAAAAATAAGTATGTCGCTTTTAAACCTTCTCTGAGTTGTGACGTCGTTTGTAGGTGCTTAAGTCAACATTCTATGGAATGCCCAACGATTTTTCATAACTAAGTTGATAGCAAGCCTCTTTAATGGTAAAACAGACACTTATGGTTTTTTATGTCCAGTGACGTTAGTTTGAACAACCCAAGAGGACACGATTTGGATCTTAAGGAAAGATCATGCCAGTTTTCAACTTAATTGGTCCAGTAGTTTGCCATGCACATAGGACAAAAAACAGGTTCTGATTTTTTATAAGCATTGATCTCTATGTACTGTGAATATATACATATATATATATATATATATATATCCTTTGCCCAGTTATGGCTGCAGTGTTTAATTGATAATGGTAAATTAGCTACGTGAAATTGCAGCGAATGATTGTTTAATGTTACACTCAAAACCAATATAAAAAATATGCATTTTGGCAATTCAACAAATGGATAACGTCCTCCTGTCTTTACACCAAACCCTCGACTCATACTTGATTGAAAAGATTATCCAATTATAAACTGCATATAAAATTAATGGGTAAAAAATTTAGTATCACTTGCAAGACTATTCTGTAGTATGAAAAAAAATATGTTAGAGCTACTCAGTCAAAGCTCCTCTTGAGGAGTAAAAAAAGTCGAACGCAAGTTTGGTATGTCCTTTATCATATAATATATGATATAATAGAATCTATTATATATATCTATATATTATATATATATATTATTATATATATATATATATATATATATATATATATATTATATATATATATATAACATATATAACATATATATATATATATATATGATATTTGATGGCCTCAATTATTTTACGATTTTATGCACCATTGTCTCTACGTCAATCAAATATATTATGTAGCTTCAATAAGTCACATGGCAATTGCATTTTGTATGTTTAAATGTATCAATCTAAATAAATTGTCCAGTTTTCACATCCCTTAAAAACCACAACACCAAATGGCATGCTCTAGACATAAAGATAACAACACTCTAAGAATTATCTGCTCGTGACTCCAGACGAGGATGGGGATGGACGAAGAGGCCAAGGAAATGAAAAGAAGAAAGTTTTTTGAGGAGTTTTCTCTAAGAGGTTTTTGTGTATTTTTATTTATTTTTTCTAATTAAGGTTAGCTCCTCGACAGTGTATTAGTGGTTAATACCAGTCCCGGTGTGATTGGAATGATTTAGGATCTAAACCCGAGGTTCCCAACAGTGGTCCAGTGGACCACTTGGGGGTCCACGAAGGCCTGGCCGGGGGTCCACGTGTAATGATCATTTTTTTTCTCTATTTCTTTTCTTAAAAAAACGTCCTCACTTTTTTGGAAATTCTTTTCTAAAAAAAACGTCGTCACTTTTTCTTTCTAAAAAAACGTCCTCACTTTTTTAAAAAGAACGTCATCATTTTTTGGAGATTCTTTCTAAAAAAACATCGTCTCTGAACGCTAACGGAACGCTGAACGCAAAAACATTGAACGGAACGCTATTTTTTTAACGCTGAACGCAAAAAAAGCTGAAGCTCACAAGCCTGGATATAAGTCAAAAATAAAATATAATTGTACTTTGCAGATGTCTCGCATTTAAATTGAAATTTGCGTTTTTGACAAAATTGAGGCGGGGTTCCACGGAAAGTGCCCGAAGACCATTAGGAAACAAACAGAAGAAAAGGGGAGGTGACTCAAAATGAAACAATCACTGACATAAGGCAGAGGTTAACTCGTGGATGTGAAGTTGTTAATATCGACCAAGAGATAATATTTTTATATTAAAGAAACTTCCTTCATATCTCTTGCATGGGGGGTCTCGATTCAGTCAGTTACCTACGATCCCATGAATAAAGCATTTGAATATTACTTATGAGCAGTGTTGTTCCCTAACGCGCGTGCGAGTAATAAATTATTTAGTTTTATTACTGCGTAGTAACTAGAGAGAATAAACATATTAGATATTACTTTCAGGTAATAAGTAATATGTAATATCCTAGTACATATTACTTTCGTGAAAATAAATATTCGACAGGCATTTTTGATGAAATTAATGAACTGTGAATGTATGTGACGTCACCCAATGGACATAATCCTGCACGTTAATAATGATATTTAAGACAGGGTATTCCATTAGACCCAAACACACAGATCACCTTTTTCGTTATTTATTGAGGATTTTATCGTAAAGAAAATAAGTTTCTCACATCCTCCTTTCCCGCTATCGATTGAGGCTTTTAGGATTGAAACCCACCGCCAACCCTAATTAGGAATGAGAGGAACCCTAATTTACAATATTATACACCCCAAGCCCTCGGGTTCCGCCAGTTGATATAGGCTTTTATTTAGGGTTGAAACCCACCGCCAACTTTGGCTCGGTATAAAAGGAGTCCTTACTTCTAATATCATACACCCCAAGCCTCGGGTCCCGCCTGTTGATATAGGTTTTTATTTAGGGTTGTAACTCACCGCCAATTCTGGCTAGGTATAAAAGGAGGGTTACTTTCAATCTCATACACCCCAAGCTCTCGGGTCCTGCCTGCTGATATAGGCTTTTATTTAGGGTTGAAAACCACCGCCAACTCTGGTTAGGTATAAAGATATAGAGAGCTTATTGGACTCGTCAGAGAAATACGTCATTGTGTCAAGAATATAGCTGAACGATGTTTCTCTGCTATTGGAGGGAAGAGAAATACGTCATTGTGTTATGTTTTACCTCTATGATTCTATCTCTATGATCAGCTTACGATGACGTAGTATCAATTACTTTGTTTATAGTGGGCACACAGAACAATAGAACGCTGTTTTTTCTGCTATTGAAGGGAATCAGCTCTCTATATCTTTATATCTCTATGGATACACCACATGATAAACTTGTTCTGTGTCAAGTAGTATTAAGACAATTTACGCAACAATCAAACATTTTTTTGTTGAAGGATTGCTTTTCGGAAACGATTTTTGTTTTGATGCAACAAGGAATCAAGTTCTAGTGTAGATCAAGAATTGAAGGGCTATAAGAGGATCATGCTACATAAGCCGGGTAGTTTGAATATTGAGACATCTCTCCAGCTTGCAATAAGGCGAACCTTCTTGCAAGACAATTAAAATCTTAAAGTTACTCATGTTTTTTAACATATACAATATGACGACATACTCCAATCTCTTTTACATTGATAATACTTAATATAGGTCTTATATCGCCTGATAGGGGAAGTGAGGATTAAGTGATGCCACTAAATAAAAGAAGAATATAGGGAGTCCATTATTTTTTTTGTACGACCGTACAACTTTATTCAAAAACATCTTAGCTTTTAACTCACACTCATACAAAAGAAAACTAAAAAAACTAAACATTCCACAAAAAAGTTAACATTCACATACATACACCAATAAATATACTCAGCCTAATTTTAAAACAAAAAAGAACCACACTGGCATCTATATAAATATATGCCCAAAAAAATAGCAATACAAGTTTGGCTTATAAAGACAAAATTCGCTGTTTTGGACAAATTATAGGGTAAGGGAACTTTATTAGTTCTTAATTTATACATAAAAATTGCACTCTTGATGTTAAAAAATTGATTCATTTTGAAACGGACCAGAGTAAAAATAAACAAATTCCCACAACAGCAGTAGAAGGCCGAACTTATCATTAAAACGTTCACTTAATACATCTAAAATCTAATCACCTCTGGACATCCATTAAAAAATTTACCAAAGTTTCCCTTGCATCCATACAGAAAGAGCAAAAACTTTTCCTCACTTGTTTTGCCATACATATATTGCACCAAGGGGTAAGGTATTAGTAACAAATCTATACTTAAACCAGAATAGGGGATAATTAAGATTTTTAGGTTGAATACCTTTTATTACATCATAACTTGGACAGCTTATTCTAAAACTGCCTCTTCTTCTATCTATTTGAGCTATAAAATGTTTTTTTTTTTTTTCCTCAATAATAAAATCCAAAGAGTCATGTTAGAACTTGATTTAATAAAATTGTAAAAACTATCTCGTGGTCCTATTTGCCTGTTTTTTAAATCTATTTTACTTAAAATCGTATTTTTCTCTAAAATTTCACTATTAGTAAGATTATTCGAACTATTAAAATATCCCCCAAGCAATCTAACTCTTTTTAATGGATGTCCCATCAAGAAAGAGTAATCTTTATTTGCCATTACTGGCTCCTGCCATACCATTTTGGTAAAAGAGAGTGAACAAAGTATGTATTAACATGAAGATTTTTTCTCCAGAATGAACTAATTCCTTTAGACAGCCCCATATAATAGAAGGTCCATTTCCTCTTTCCACTCCCAAAGAACGCCCCGAATCCTTAAAATATATTCCTTCAACACTTCTGTCCATACAGTGCCTTCTTCCCAAGCTCTTCGGAACAGTTTAAAAGGATCACCCTCCAGTAACACTCCAATTTTGAAGGAGTTTTGACACGTTTTCCATGAAATAGCTTTTGGTTGTCCGTTTGGAAACAAAAAGAGTTACAAATCTTATTCACCTTTGTACAGACGATTTCTGACACTGGCGTCAGTTTTAAAATATGAATGATACTGGGTAAAATTTGAACGTTCCATTTGTAAATTCTTGCTGCAATGTCGTGCTTGATAACTTTGAGAAATAGCCAGTTGCCATGTGAATGGTGTCTTCAATGAGCTTACAATTTTCAATTTGATCTTGATCATCTATAGTTATAAAAGTTCCGAGCACCTTAATTTATTCGTTACTTGTACTCCCCGTGTATCAAAATTACATTAAAATCAGCTATGAAAGTCGTCTTTTTAAAATTAATTGTTAAGCCCGATTCTTTTCTAAAATATTCAAATATATCTAAAGTTTCATTAAACGATTGGCTTACATTATTTTGGCCTCCTGAAAATATCATACTTATATCGTCGGCAAATGCCTCTGTTTTCTTTTCGAATTCCCCTATTTTTACCATTTTTATTTTATCGCGTTTTTGTATTTCTTCGATTAAATAATTCAAAGTAATAATAAACAAGGCTGGCGAAAGGGGGTCGCCTTGACGGCATCCTCTTTCAATTTTAAAGGCATTATCCTCTCTTTCATAAAATAAATCCGTTATTTATGTCATTTAGGTCTCTACATGACGCCACACGTCATATATTGTTAACTATGCAAGGTTGTCGAGAAAGTTGAGGATTAAGTGACGTCACAAAGTCTATAGAAGGCAAATAAAAATCGATTATTTTCTTCAATATTATTAGTTTTTGCATTATTATCCTTTGTACCTTAACAAATACTTGAAGTCACAATAATCCCATCTACATCATTGTCTATGGTATCTATTTGATATCGCATTTCAAGCTCTTGAAGTTACTACTTGATTATGGATTAAGTCATTCTTGCAAGAACCACTGGCGTACTCCAAACACCAGATATAGTGCAGCTCTCTCTCTCTCTCTTCTCTCTCATGGACTGTATAACTTTGTGAGATTTTACAGTTATGACTGATTGAGTTCATCAGTGAAGCGGCGCAATCTTCCGGGCTAACATCTGTGGAGGTAAAAGGCATAGAGATATAAAGAATATGGAAACTTATTGGATTCTTCAGAGAAATACGTCATTGTGTCCAGAATACAGCTGAACGATTTTTCTCTGCCATTGGAGGAATAAGCTCTCTATATCCTTATACCTTTATGGAGTCTTCAGAGAAATACGTTATTGTGTCCAGAATACAGCTGAACAATGTTTATCTACTATTGGAGGGAATAAACTCTCTATATCTTTATGGATTCTTCAGAGAAATACGTCATTGTGTCTAGAATACAGCTGAACAATGTTTTTCTACTATTGGAGGGAATAAGCTCTCTATATCTTTATATCTCTATGGTAAAGGGATAAAGTCTTACAGCTGGGGGATGGGTTTCAGCTGAATTAGCATTTCCGTGGAAGATTGCTATTCTTATTTTCCTTCCACTTGAATCTAGTGAGGGTAAGAGACGTTAGAATCAAGATTTTAAAAATCGGCTCAGCAACTTACTGATGACTTCTAGAGCTTTCATTAATTGTAATAGTTCTTGCTGACGCGAGGGTGATGGGCACATGTTGATGGCTTGTCTGAGGCAGACAATCGATACTTGATGATGTGGGAGAATCGACGAGAAGATGGAGTATGGTCAAGAGTCTTTTTCCTGATGGATTTTTTGGTGCGTAGGTGTGTAATCCTTTATTTGATTTAAATAATCAGCTATTTGCTGGTCCGTTTTAGCTATAATAATATAAAATATTAAAAAACATTCTTGTGTATAAACACATACACATATATATAAACATAAAACACGTATAAAATTAAAATACTAAAATAAATAAATCCCCTAAATTGGGGTACTGCGGCCAATGGTCCTGGCTACGTCCCTTGCCGCAACTAGTGTCCTGGCCGACCTCAGGGACTCAAATTGTTCCACACAGACACTGCGTGGGACGCAAATTTCTGTGCCGCCCCTTAATGGACACGCCACCGAAGTCGTAGACCTCGTCGGTCTCTTTGGGTTGGGAAGACGAGATCGCCAATGGGGTTTCTGGCAGGTGGTGCATAAACTTACCTGACGCCAAACTTTCAAATGTTGATGTAGTCGAACATGAGTCGGTTCTAAGAACATTGCTAGCGACATTGTCGATCTTTTCGAGTTTTGACTTTTTCGGGGGTTTTCCAAGATTTTTGAGAACCGTTTCCAAGGCTCTGCTGTTGAAGGAAAACCGGAAAGAGCTTTTTTCTAGGCTTCCTATTTGGCTCTCTTGTATATTAACTAAATTAATCATCATTATATCAATTCAAAGAAGAAATCATTTAAGAATACAATTTTCTATAGTTCTGGAGTTAAGCCTAGAGGATATTACGAGGGTATAGCATGTTCTTCTGAATTTTTGTACTCAATGTACATGAGAATGTTTTTTTCATGCAAATATTATCAATGACCTCCATGACATATATGATAAAAAAATTGAACTATGATTTTCTTATCACCAGGCTGCAGTGTTTGCTCATTTGAAAGGACTTTGAAATGATGATGACTAAGTCTTTATGACTTTTAAAATGTAGCTTTTTCGGTTGATAACATTTACAATTTTTTCATATATAATTTAGCAAATGCAAACATACTACTAAATATAAAAATATACATAATTATACTTTTATATTAACAAAAAAGTTGTTTTTACTAACTAACAAATAACATGATGTTTTCAAAAATGTTTTATTTATTTATTTACGTCCAATAAATCAAAGAGATGATGATGCATTTATCGAAAGAATGATAACAAAAAGTACATGTTTTTAAGTATTAAGATTTATTCATATTAATATTGTAGTGGAAGTGGAGGAGTCCATTAAAAGAATTTTCACAATGGCATGGATGAAGTAACAATCCACATTTTGAAGGATAATATTCTTTTTTATGAAATGATGTTTACTCCTTAAAATCCACCAGTGAAGTGAAAGTACTTACAAATGCCAACGGATTTTTTTTATCATTCTTCTCATTTTCTTTAAACAATCAAGTTTTTTTAAATACCATCCTTATTATTTTTAATGTCCCTATTTCCGATGGAATATTATGCATTATTTTCCCGTTTTTTGATTTCATTCCCTCTAAAATCATTATTTCGAACAGCATGCTGCAATAAATTATTCTTATGTCGTCATCGTTTGCGCCTAAGAACAATTATATAATTTACAAATCTATTGTCAGACTGATCTTT